>CM050211.1:32731149-32778649 GCA_027475355.1 Coilia nasus
ATTGTTGGATGGCTTCCAGAAATGATATCAGTCACAAAGACTCATAAAAGATACTGGCTCATAATGAAACACTGAAAGGCCCTATCTTTAACAGAGGATATGTAGGAGGACACTGAGCCACCAAGCAAAGACAAACAAGCTAATATAAAAGATCTTTTGTTGTAGTAAACCATCTTAGGCAATGGTACAACAGAGGTTTATCTTTCAGTATATCTTTCTATGGCTTGCAGGAAGATTTTTCAAAATATAACAATCAAATTAAAGTCAGGAAATAGCATGCTAAATCAAGTACAGCATTCATAAAATAGCACTATCAAAGGGGCTGCACTTCCTAACTACCTCAGATCAAAAGTTCACCATGAATAGTTGATGCACGACTTGTTTCCGAATGCCCTTTTTTGATTTAACACTGTGAACAGAGCCTCTCATGCAGCCCCTTTGTGCTCGCAGATCCATCACACGCTACCTAGCAGGAAGCTTCATTAATATCCCATGCGGTGCGTTGCGGTGCAGAGAGAGCAGTGGCGGCGATGGTGGGTGTTAGCGGCAGTGGTGGTGGTGTTAGAGGCAGCTGCAGTCTGGTGGAGGGAGTCTTGGAGGGAAGCCACTGATGCGAGCACTCACCTGCCTGCCTCCACTGCCTCTGCCTCTGCTGTCGATCTAAACTGATAACCTTTCTCCGCACAGACAGGGCTGCGTGACAGTGGCGAGGTGATTATCACGGCTGCGTTCTGCTCCAGCGGCCCTCCAGGCCCTCCTCCACATGTCGCATGACCCTCCTTGGTGCTATCTTCACTCACACCCTTCCCCCACCCTTCTCTCTCCCTCTCTTCACCACCGCTGCGACACGTCAGTTAAATATAGCGCCTCCAAAGCGTCACTTTGTTCCACAGGCAGTGACACGAGCTGGGTTATAACGGCGTCTTGCAGGTTCCTCTCCAGCGATCGAGTCATAAATTAGCGCGAGGCAGTAGGTGCGCTGTCAGGTAAGGGCAGCGCAGCACGCCAGGGCCGTAATGAATGGACTGCGCCATGGCCGCCTCAGCCTGGTAATGCGAGGAGTCAGTCAACAGAGGTGTCAGGCTACCAGCTGTGGGTTAGGCGGGTGTCAGAGCTACGAACAGCGAGATACAGGGGTTTTACAAGGTACAGGGTGTGTGTGTGTGTGTGTCAAAGATAGAGAAGGCAAGAAAGACACACTGTGTGTGTGCGCGTGCTGGAAACACTTTGTCATTTCCTTTTTTAATTATTATTTGCCGGTTATTCCTGCTGGAAGATGAGAGAGCGGTGGCTGTGGCACGTATGGGGTCGGCTTTGACAACGTGCCATCGGCTCTAAAGGCAGCCACTTTCAGTAACAGGTGTCCTCTCCCTGTGACATCTGTACTGATGAAGAGTGAAGAACAAAGAAAAGGGAGCGAAATTAGATAAAAGGCCAAAAAAAAAGAGATGAAAGAGAGGGAGAGACAGCAAAAAAATAATATAGAAAAAAAAAAACGTTTAAGAGACATGGGAGGTAAAAACAGGAGAAAATTGACAGAGGGAAAGAGAGGGAAAGAGAGAGAGAGAGAGAGAGAGAGAGAGAGAGAGAGAGAGAGAGAGAGAGAGAGAGAGAGAGCATCTGGGAGAGTGGGGCCCCGTGATTATGGCTCTGGCCTTTGATTTACACTGCTCGGGACATCTTTATAGATGGCCACATACTCCATCACGCTGTGTAATATCTGAGGAGTAATTGCACTGGATGCATGTCCTTCTGCAGCACTCAATTACATTCTCTTCAGAGCTGCTCCCAGAAAGGCGTACAACAATAACCTTGTCATTGGCTGGGTGTTAAAATACTCTCTCTCTCTCTCTCTTTCTTTCACTCTCTCTCTTTCTGTCTCTCTCATACTGTCTTCTCTCTTCTTGGTATGTTATTCTGTCTCTGTCTTCTCTGTCTCATTCTCATTTTCTCTTGGTTTCTCTCTCTCTCTCTCTCTCTCCCCCCCCCCCCCCCTCTCTCTCTCACACACACACACACACACACACACACACACACACACACACATTCTCTCTAACATGCTGTCTGTTGTCGAGATTATACTGCTGTCAACATGCTGATAGCTACTTACCAGTCTATGTAAGTCTACAGTATGAGTGTGTTTATGGGTATCTTTCAAATTATAAATGTGGCAGTGGTTTATCAGAGTAAAGCAGTTAGTTGATAGGTACTAACATACTTTAATTTGTGACTAGTTTCAGGCAGCATCACAGCACTAAAAATGCTGTCAGTGTCTTGAGGGACCAACTGTTGTTGTTGTGATGTCTGTTTCCATTTAGCTTGATCTAAGTGTGGCCTTTATTACTAAAAATGCTGTCAGTGTCTTGAGGGACCAACTGTTGTTGTTGTGATGTCTGTTTCCATTTAGCTTGATCTAAGTGTGGCCTTTATTGGCTCACCTAGATGTGGATGGATATGACAGACCACCCACCAATGCTTGGCTGATTCACGTCTTATCTAATCTAATTCCCGGGGTTTTGCGGTGTATGGAACACGGGATAGCTGAGCATTAGACACCATTAGATTCAAGAGGTGGATACATCGAATGGTAAGTCAATGGGTAGAATCGTCTTTAGAACTAGCATTGGCAGTGTCGTTTGTGTAATGGCGTATGCGTTAATGACTGCAAAGTGATAGTATCTGTGGTAAAATGGTGGTAAAGTGCAAATATTCGATAACAAGTCCTAATTAGTCAGTAAGCAGGTCATTTTGGAAGTAAATTGTGGTTGTGGTTAATTTTGTAAGTAGAACTTTGGGAGTCGGGCGGGGGCGGTGTAGGAGATGAGATTTTTTATTATTATTTATTTATTTTATTTTTTTAAATTAATTTATTTATTTTTATGCGTTGGTGCAAATAGTTGATAATGAGCAGGAAGTAGTACATTTTGGAAGTAAACGGTGGTGTAAGTGAATTGTGGAAGTACATTTTGGAAATTTGGGTAGCAGGTAGCTAAACTGTGGACACACGCTAAAGGATTGATCACCTTTAGTGGGGCCGCCTCAGGGGAGGGTGTACAGTGAATAAAGGCCCGAAACACCCGTGGATCCTGAGGTACACTGCTGAGGATGTGTCCCACATAGTGTATGGATAATCGTAATGGCTGTAGTTAGGAAAGCCTGAAGTGTGGTACAATGGGTGCTCTCCCCACATGTGCAAGTGTCTTGTATTTTTATGTATTTATCTAGTTATTTTAATTGTTAAGGAAATGTTGGAGGAAACTGCAAAGGCTTGCCAGTGGTCCTGGATGAGATGCATGTTGTTGGCATGGTGAAAGCCATGGGGGAAAGCGATAGGTAGGTGCTGCTGAGTGGATCATGTAAACGGCCCCAGCAGCCCCAGTCACTGTAACGGTAGCCGGCTGGTTCAGGTTAACCCTTGCTGAGCATCTCTCTGTACGGCTCCAGTTGGCCATCCCCTCAGCTGCTCTGTCCTGTACAGCTCACATGAGGTTGCGTGAATAGCTGTAGTCAGCGGCCAGTTGTGCGTGTTACACCTGGGAGTAGGGACTAACAGCCTGAACTATTTACTTGATCATAGATAGTGTTGTTGGCATGGTGAAAGCCATGGGGGAAAGCGATAGGTAGGTGCTGCTGAGTGGATCATGTAAACAGCCCCAGCAGCCCCAGTCACTGTAACGGTAGCCGGCTGGTTCAGGTTAACCCTTGTTGAGCATCTGTCTGTACGGCTCCAGTTGGCCATCCCCTCAGCTGCTCTGTCCTGTACAGCTCACATGAGGTTGCGTGAATAGCTGTAGTCAGCAGCCAGTTGTGCGTGTTACACCTGGGAGTAGGGACTAACAGCCTGAACTATTTACTTGATTATAGATAGTGTAGGGGTAGGTGTAATAGCTATAGTTTCTCCCTAAGGTGCTCTTCCTACATGCACAAGTACTTTGTGTTCTTTGTAAACTAATGAACAGATGTATTGTAATATCCTCACATTGCCTCATCTTTCCACTGTTTCACTGTGGTATCACTCAGGAATCTTGGGACACACAGTGTGTGTGTGTGTGTGTGTGTGTGTGTGTGTGTGTGTGTGTGTGGTTATTACCTCTGGGTCATGTCCTTAGCCATCATGATGTAAAGTTGCCAGCCATCCATGGATGCAGACATTAATTATTGGATATCCTGCAACTTCTTCCAGCATAACACCTCCAAAACAGTGGTACTTAATCATTGAGCCAGGTAGTGTTGCTTTCGTCAACGAAAATAATGACTAAATATGGTCGTCAACGAACCTTTATCATGTGATAAAAAACGAGACGAGACGAGACTTAAATGCTGGTCTTGTGACGATAAGTATAATTAAATATATAATGCAATATAGATGACGAATAAAAACAAGACTAAATTTGGCTTACAAAATAAAAACTATGCTAAAATGTCTCTTCATTTTCGTGGACCAAAACTCGTTTAGGCGGGTTATTATTATTATTATTTTTTTTTTTGAAGTAAGCCTATTTGCGTTCCTTGTATCTCAGTTCCGGACTGCAGACACAGACTGATCCCCTTCGCGGCATTATTTAAAAGTATTGCGCAGAGATAAGGACTATGGCCAGCCAGAGGGGGATCCTCTTTGGACGAAAGAGAAGAGACAACAGTTGGACATTTATTTCACAAGAATCCTTTCTTCGGGATGAATAAAGTATGTCTGCTCTAAATGTTAACGTAAGGTATACAAGTTAACGCACTGTTTGTTTGCTACTCGTCTAAGGTAGGCTGTAGCTTGCTAAAATGCCTCTCGATACCCCTTTATCCACTATGACCATCTTATCAGACAGGATTTCTTGTAAAGATTCCCGAGTGTCCATGCGTGTATTATTATCATGCGAATATTATTTCTCCAAAACGAAATGCCTCTAGCTCCACGACGAAATGTATCACAAGCAATGTGTTAACACCTAGCTAATGTCTTCCAGACATTCATGTTACTTCGTGGGGCTAGAGACCTGGGGCGTTTTGGAGAAACAACATTCCTTAAGCATTGATACTAGAGATCTTTACAAAAAATCCTGTCTGATAAGATGACATTGGTGGATGTATTCATGAAGGCAGTTTAGCCAGCTATAACCTGCTTTAGATATGTAGCAAACCAAGTACAACATGTTGCCTCATTATTATGCTTGTTAGCAATATATCTCGAGAGTGGTCTTGAATGAATCGTGCCGATCTACGTATACTTCCAAGCTTTCATTATGACCAAGCTACTGATTTTAGGGATGGTGTTTGAGGCTCATTGGACTTGTTTTTTGCTGTGTACATTCACGTCATTACAGTCAATAAGAAGCCTGAAAAGGAACAGGCAAGAAAATTATTATAATATATATATTATTCACTGTCAAGGTCACCCCTGTTGTACAGTATGTGTGTGATTTGCCAATGGTGATTGGAAAACATGTGGTAGCATCATATATATAAAGTTTCCCTTTAAACCCTGGCATAATAACTAATAATACAACATTTTTGTTCACTTAAAAATTAAATTCAAATACTGTAGCTTTGAACATAGGATTGCAGAACAAGTGTAATCAAAGCAGACAGTGACATAAAGCTACAGCAAATGCTTATTTTCACTCTGAAAGACAGTTAAACTGGTTCATGTAGAGGAACGGCTAAATACACCACATGGAGCTAAACCTGTTTGTGCAACTAAATTAAAAGCACATTTGCCCTTCCTGTGTTCCTCTGCTTTGACTCTCACTGTGAAATCCACCCCATTTCAACCTTCAAGCAAAACATTGTCATCAGAAATCCTGCTATTACTTCGTACTATGCCTTGTTTGGTCTCACTTGGGTTTTAAACAACATTTTTTCCTTCCAATATATCACCCATGGTTGTTTCAGATAGTTTTACATCATCAAAAAAACCTTCAATTGGTGCTCTACTCTATTGCTGAAATCTTTTTTTTTTCTTTTAGCAGTTTTAAATAGGTAGTCTGTGGCTGAAAATGCAGTGATAAGAACAATCTAGCAGGTTGCGTTCTTAGTTGTGTATGGACATTCACTTAAAAACATACACCAATGAAGAACCTGGGAGTGAATCCGGCCATCCACCTACAGGTCAACTCCACTGAAGAACACCACCCAAAGTTGTTTATGTAACTCTATTTTTATTGCCCATATTAGTGCCTCACAAACCATACAAAATATGTCTATGAAAATCATCAGGAGTAATTTGGATGCAGCTAAGTCCTTCAACCATGGCATCCACATCTGAGAGAGAGAGAGAGAGAGAGAGAGAGAGAGAGAGAGAGAGAGAGAGACATAGAATAGAAGATAAAGAGAGATAGACAGAAAGAGAGACAGAGAGAAAAAGCGAGAGCAGCTGAAGACTTTATGCCTAAAAAATGCAAAGTTAAGACCCCTTGACTAAACGTAATCCCTCCGATATTATTCCTGCCAATTATTAGTGGAACTTAGGCTGCACTGCCTGGAGTCCGCTTCCTCTGCGCTGAGGATTTCGGCTCGTGCATGCTGAAGCTCGCCAGAGCAAAAGCGCCTTGCCAGTTGGTCATATTCCTGTTGTTAAAACCCAAACTGTGTACACAATGATTTTATTGCCAAACAATTTATTAAATTTGCCACTCAAACAGCACCATACTATAGCAGATCTGCAAAGCCACAAGCTCACTCTCTGCCTTTGACTCTGCTTTTCAGTTTCCTAAAATACATTTTGTAAAACATTACACTCATAGTTTACAAAGCTTACTTAAACACACAGAAATATCAGACCTTGAATACCTATATGCCCTTTTTAAGGCAATGCTTTGAATATGCAGTGCATATCAGCCACTATATATATATATTTATTTATTTATTTATTATTATTATTATTATTATTATTATTATTATTATTATTATTATTATTATTATTATTATTATTATTATTAGCACAGCCTAAAAGTCTCCATCCCAAAATATGAATTGAATAAATATGAATATGAATGCTGTTTTTGGTAGTACACACTTTTACTTCTGTTTCCTACAACCCTGTGGCTTGTTGGCTATATATGTTTCAGTTGGCTGTCAGGGACCTTTTTCTCAGATAAAACAGTCATGCTTCTAGCACTAAAAGTAAAGATAACAAAATGAAAAAACAACACTTCAGTTAGAGTGTTTCTAAATTTGTGAAAGTACCGTATTTGTTTATTTTTATTCATTCTCTTGCAACAATGTCTTTACTGCAAGTGTTAGCATCGTACTGTGTAGTAATAAAAAATTAATTTTGAAAAGTGATTGAGTTTTAAATCCAGTCTTTCATATTGATCAGGATATTTTGTGGTGTTTTGCCTTTGATGTGGGGAATTGTGTATGTTGTGTGTGTGCAGGGCTTAGGTTGCACATGTTGATGTTGTAATCTTTGCGGCTGATAATATCCCAATGATGGTGATGACGATGATGATGATGTCAGTGAATATGATGATTACTCTAATAATTACAAGCATCCATTGCGCTAAGCTAAACTGAAGTCAGCCCATCAGTGCATTCTCAGCACAGCATCAGCTGCACACACAAGCAATTAGTCTGATCCTATTAGAGAAGAGGGAGGAGACTGGGGCTTCTGAATCACAATCAACACTCTATTCAGCAAAAAGCACCGGTCTGACTCTGTGCTCAATTACATATGCGCTTGGGAGATAAGAATGAGATGTGTGTGTGTGTGTGTGTGTGTGTGTGTGTGTGTGTGTGTGTGTGTGTGTGTGTGTATGTGTGCGTGTGTGTGCTTTAATGAGGGTGTGTAAATGTGTGTGTGTGTGTGTGTGTGTGTGTGTGTGTGTGTGTGTGTGTGTGTGTGTGTGTGTGTGTGTGTGTGTGTGTATGTGTGCATGCTTTTATGAGGTTGTGTAAATGTGTTGGTGTGCATGTGTGTGTGTGTCTGCGCATGTGTGTGCACGCGAGTGTGTGTGCACGCGAGTGTGTGTGTGTTTTGGTCCATGTGGTCTGTCCAGGTGGAGAATGTCTCGTCCGTCTAAGGTTAGACTCATTACTTTTCAACACTGCCTGGCCAACAGAGATGCGCCGCCATTTTCTGTCTCACGACTGCATCGCAATCTGTGGGCAATTACAAAGCATGATGTTGAAAGATCACCAATTAAAACTGATAGGGAGAAGGTGACTGAGGGGGTAGAGAATGCGAGAGAGCGAAAGACGAAAGATGAAAGAATGGGGCCTTCTCTCTGGCACGCACCGCCTCCTCCCTCTCTCCCTCTCTCCCTCTGCTGTTCTGTGTGTCTGTCGTGCTCATATCTTCCTTCTGCTTTCATCTCGATCAGTTAAAGGGGATGTGCGAGTGCCTGTACCGCCGCAGCCTCCTGTGCTATTGCCAGCCAGGCTAAACTGCTCATTACGGCCCACACAAACGCGCGCTGGCAGGGGGAGTGCGCGTGGAGACACCCGGTTCGCTGGCGTTAATTAAACAGCGCTCGGCCGCACCTGCTGACTGTCTCCTCCAATCTGTTGTGAGGCCAGAGCTCTGCGAGCCTGCGCTTCCTGTGATGGGAGCGACACAGATGCACAGCGCCGTTTGGCACACGCTGAGACCGCAGCCCTCTGCATATGAGTCCAGAACCAGATGTAGTGTACGCACCTCACAAAAGCTGTACAGAAATCCAGTGCTTTGGCACACAGAAACACACATGTACGCACACACTCACACATGACATGTGCACACGTATGCACACACACACTCAAACACTTGCACACACACACAAGGACATACACAAACTTGAAGGCCAGAAGCAAACTGTGATAGGATAGCTTAGAGTTTTAAATGTAAAAGATTCAAGAAACATGACTGAAATAAAAAAAAAAACTGTAGGCCCACTTAAGTGTGCACCTGTGATTCCTGTCTCATAGGCACAATTGCTCAGGTGCAACAAAAAAAGCCGGTTTAAAGATTCCTCCATATCCTTAGTAATGCCACATTCATATTTGTATGTAAATGTGCCCATTTAGCCGTCATTACAAGGTTTGGGCGTCTCTTCTGGCCACAGCCGTGGTATAAATCTGTCCAGCTGGAACTTGAGAGGAACACGTTACTGCTCCACACAGCTTTGCATATTTTAACTGATTGAATAGCTCTAATTCAATATGCGTCTGACTCCGAAGTGATTCATGGATCTCCCTGCAATTTGCATGTCACCCGAGCAATCTTTTGGCACATCAATGCATCGTCTAAATTTTAACCGGCTGTTAGAACTCGGTGAAAACTCCACACATGGCCTTTTGGTACACCTTCAGGAATGTTTTTGAGTTTTAGATAAGACATGGCATGTCAAACTTTGTATTCATCAGGCCACACCAGGATTCTGAGGTAGGCTATACTTAGGATTTACTGATATTTTATGCAGAACTTTGAAACTGTAAAAATATAACTTAATATTGTATGTTTTGTGTATGTTTCTTTACCTGTCTACATCCATATGGTGTTGCTTGGTTTTGATCTGTACCCAAAGAAATTATTTAAAAGCCTAAAACCGAGCCACGCTGGCAAAATTGCACCCGCTTGCTTTGTTCTGGACACATACATAGAGATACGCATTCAAAGAGTTGTCTCAAATATTCAACATCAAATGCACTAGACTGACATTTAATTAATCTCAAACGCATCTACTGTACAATCTGAAAAAGAAACACTTGTTATGTAACTCAAAAATAAACATCCTTCTCACTCTCTTTGCCCATGGATCCAATGCCTGTTATTGTCATTAATTCGTAAACAGTAACTACCATGATAATGGCATTACTGAATAACATCCTAAGATTCATTTCCAAAATGTTTATTATGTTTATACACAATGATATCATTTTCTATGGCAGAGTTTGTAAAGAATATACAGGGTGGGCTAAAAATACGGAGAGCATTTTAAATGCTTACATCTTGGATTGTAAAAATGATACAGAGTACCAAATATATTTGTTGTATTCTTTGACTACCTGTTCAATTTGTCTGCGCTGTTATCAGGAAATCTTGAAAGTGCGTCAGGAGATGGAATTCCTATGCGCAAGAACGCCCTGTGTTTAGATTACCACACAGCACAGCACATTGCTTTACAAATTTTAATCATAGACTGTTTTCCTATGTTTCACAAATTTTAACTTTGAAATGTTTCTATTGGCAATGTTTAATGACCTCTGCATAATTTTTAATTCAGGCCTATAGTTTAAAACCTCCTTAGCTGTGTTTTTGTAAAAAAGTAAAAATGGTTTCCCAAAACTAGCCTTACAAGACATCTCTAATTTGCTTCTAAAGTGGTGTTCACAGACATTAACCTATTCATTAACCAAATCAAAAATTCCTAACTGGCCGCTTTACAACAAATATATTTGGTGTGCTCTGTATCATCTTTATAATCCAAGCTATCAGCATTTAAAGTGTGTCCTGTATTTTCCCCACCCTCCAGTATCAAATATGTTATTCCATGGCAAAAAAATGGTGAAAATCCTTTGTTGCAAAGCAGTTGCCAAGGATACAGCAAACAGTCGTCAGCATAGCAGGAGGTCGGAGTAGAGCACAGTCTTTAATAACCAGGGGTGCGTCAGTCTTTTATGTCCTTAGCAATTTTATAGCCAGCTGTCAGTTGTACAACCATCACTGCACCATCCCCTTCATTCTCCTTATAAAGATTAATTATTACTCTCTGTCCCAAATTAACTATTAACACCGCCAATGCTAAAAGACAAATGTGGAACCATTTGAACCCTCCCCGTTGTCATTCCCCTTCAATACTCCATAAAGACCTGTTAGGAAGTCACTGCTTGTGTAAACAGCAGGCTCCATTAATTCACGTGTTTTAAATTGTTACCAGACATGTTTTGGAGTACTAAAGCAAGCTGCCATTTCACTGTGATAGCCATCACAAAGATCGATGCATTTAGAGAACCCAACAAGTCTGGCACTCTCTTCTGAATAGTAATCAGCTCCCACCTTCCCAGCCTCAAACTTTCAGCAGCGTGTTCAGCCCAGTCCACTCTGCATGTGCACCTCACACTGAAGAAGCAGTATGCAGCACTTTTGAAGCATGTATAGTTGTCACCTTTACATTCATTTTTATTGTATACATGCTGTGGACAAATAAATGCATCCCTAAATTCATTGCTTTGGATCAGACCATTAAACAAACAGACAGACAGGCAGACAGGCAGACAGACGCTTTTATTCAAAACATCTTACAATAGAGGACACAAATCAAGCTACAGACAGACAGACAGACAGACAGACAGCTTCGGAGTCCTTGAACTACTATTTAGTGGTTGATTTCCTACTCTGATTCTGTCTGGCTAATGTAGTGTATTGGCTGGATCTGACAGTACAGAAATGTTAACTGTACTTTCTAATGTCTAAAACCTGTGTATAAGTCACTCACACTCAAAAAATTAGGAAGGTTGTTACCATTGATGTCTGGCTTCAATACCCTCTTTGGTTTTTGAAAACACAATTTTGTATTTTACATGTTTTCCTTTCTGTATGTTATTTTTTTGAGATCAATCAGTGATGTCATATCCTTTTTGTATGCCATAGATGTTCAGAGTTTTGTCTGTGTCATAGAGGAGCAGGACGGAAGGCAAAGCACCCTGGAGTAAGTATATAAATATTCATTAAATGATGAAATCTGGACAGATTGTTTCTTTTAAACATTTCATAGCCTTAAGGTCCATTCCCACCAAGAACTATTCACAACAACAACAAGTATAACTACAATGATATTGGCGTCCAGACTGAAGAATGACATTTTAACGGCAACATTCTAGTCGTGATTTAAACATCTAGTAGAACCTGACGTCCTGTGAATTCTTATGAATTCTGATTGGCTGACAGTGGTTTTATAGTGCATAAAATCGCTCTGAAAGTGATCCCAATGATATTGTTCGGCCTGTCGTTGTCGTTATAGTTGATATGTGAACAGCACCATTAACTAAAGTTAAAACGATTTTGACGAAGTTATAGTTATAATTATCTTTATAGTTATCGTTTCAGGTGTTAAAAGCCCTTTAAACTGACTTCATTATCTCCTCCAATTATAGCTAAAGTATGTACAGTAATGTGCAAAAGTCTTAGGCAGGTGTAAAAAAAATGCTGTCAACTAGGAATGCCTTCAAAAATGGATGTGTTAATCATTTATGTTCATCAATTAACAAAATGCAGTCACTGAACAAAAGAGAAACCTAAATCAAATCAATATTTGGTGTGACCACCCTTTGCCTGGTAATTTGGCTGGTAGCTTGCACCAAACATCTTGAAGAACTACCACAGATCTCCTGTGGATGTATGCTTCCTGACATATACAACCAATTTGGTGTAATTGGTTGATCATACACCTGAGTATAATCCTGCAAAATCCCTGACTTTGTGTGTACCCCTGTGTGTGAACTGATGCTGGTTTGAAGCCACCTGCCTAAATCTTTGGACAGTACTGTATCTTTTTAGCCATCCACATGTTTAATGTTAAAATACCCATAAGGCTGAAAGGACTTAAGGCATAAGATGGGCATAAGTTGTTTTTTGACAAGTGTTAGGCAGGTGAACACAAAGTGTTCACACACAGGGGTACACACAATGTCAGGGATTTTGCAGGATTACAGTCAAGTGTATGATCAACCAATTACACCAAATTGGTTGTATATGTCAGGAAGCATACATCCACAGAAGATCTGTGGTAGTTCTTCAAGATGTCTGGCGCAAGCTACCAGCCGAGTTCCTTCAAAAACTCTATGCAATAGACCTAGAAGAAGTGATGCTCTTTTAAAGGCAAAGGGTGGTCACACCAAATATTGATTTGATTTAGGTTTCTCTTTTGTTCAGTCACTGCATTTTGTTAATTGATGAACATAAATGATTAACACGTCCATTTTTGAAGGCATTCCTAGTTGACAGCATTTTTCACACCTGCTTAAGACTTTTGCACAGTACTGTATTTGGACATCAAAGCCAAGTGCTCTGAGAAACTGAAACAGAAAAAGCTGCATTCTAAAGGAGCAGAGTCAATCAGGATGTAGACGTTGCATGGTCCACTTTAAATCATACCGTATGCTGTACCTGAGCATATTACCCTTCATCCCTCATAACAATAACAGCAACCGAGCCATGGAAGTCCAGCCTGCCTTGCTTTTGAGGGGATCTTTGAGAGCCTCAAGACCAGAAAGGGACTTTGCCCACCCTTTTTTTGTGGATTTTTCATCAAAGCCCACCACTGCATGCAAAGCAGCGAAATGAAAATGCTGCCACCACTCAGGGGACCGAGATCCCTGGGTCACAGCTGTCAGGGTGACTCTGCCACTCCGCCACTCCAAACGGTGGCATTTCATTAAATATCATTGTCTTTTTTGGTATTTAAAAGTGCAGGCGCTTGCTGCCCGTGGCTCTCAGGAGAGGGGATGCTCACCCTATCTCAGATCACTGTCCGTGTGCACTCCACACACCCTCTTACAGCCCAGCAGCTTGGAGACATGGCCAAGGGCATTTACTGAGTAGGGACAAAAAGCGAGAGATGGAGCGACAGAGAGAGAGAGACAGACAGACAGACAGAGTCAGAGACAGAGAGAGACAGAGACAGAGAGAGAGTCTTAAAGGACAGGTTAGCAAATCAATTCAATGTGTTTACGTGAATGGATTCAATTCATATTGTTGAGTGAAAATAGATTTCTCCAAAATGAAATGGATTAATAATGTTACTGTAGCATGTTCTACTGACTGACAGTGCAACTAGCATGCGTACTAAAAGAGCCTAATGACTGACTGACAATGCCAGTCAAAAAGAGCCTACTGACTGACAATACTACTAGCATGCATACTAAAAGTCTGCTGACTGACAATGCTGCTGACATTAATAGCATAGTACATGGCGTACTAATTAATAGCTCAGGCAGTATGACTCCTAGCCACTCAGGGTGTAGATGCTACATTAGGGCAGACAAGTCGGCTAGCTGTCTCTCGCCTAGACTGTGTTAGTGTGAACATAGGCACCTGAAGGACTTCTCTTTCTGTGTTCTCAACCTTCTTCTCTAAAATGCCCATTTCAGATGCTCCCAGGGTTGGGCTGAAAGTGAGGACACTGAGAGCATACTAAGAGGCTGAATGGCTGTGTACCACTTCCAGAGGCAATCATGAAGTGAACATTTTGTTGTTGGTTATGAAAAGATTTATTTTGTTTGCTTGTTGTGGGAATGGAATATTTGTTCACTTTTTCATTAAACTGAAGAGGCCATGTCTGAACATAACCTTCTCATTGCTATTGTGTATTGTGTGTGTGTGTGTGTGTGTGTGTGTGTGTGTGTGTGTGTGTGTGTGTGTGTTTGATTTGTCCCTGTTTAACTCAAGGGGCAGAATAAAATGAAGAATAGCCGATCTTGATATGTGTACTTCCTTGTTGATTTGGAACCATGGCATTGTAGGGGTACTCTAAACCAACCTTCTGCTCATGTAATGACTGTCACCTTTATTCTATCACTTATCTCTGATTACTCTGTCACACCAGTGTTTGGCTCAGAACACCAATTGCAAAATTGAGCCTTTCAAAACAACACAAAACATCTATGTGTGGACTTATAACAGTATTAAAAGTCTCATTATTGCTGTAACTAATCAGCTCTAAATGTCACAAATATGGCACAATCTAGTAGCAAACATACATGGTAGTAGAGCTGTTGCATATTTTTACACATTGCATGTGTTTTAAAACTTATGCTTAGCAAACCAGCTTGACAACAGGAGACACAGCCAATACCAGTGCTATGTTAAAGGTGTACTTCCATCGTGTGTTCATTAATTTTGCGGTGTTCTCTAGTATTAATAATTGCCCTGTGCGCTGGTTTTGATGAAAAAAATGTTCTAGTGCTTCTGTTTCAGGCTGTTTTAGTTTGGTGGAGGGGGTGGGGCCGGGAGAACGACACGATTTCACCAGAGGCGTGACACGCTCCCTGCAGCTTCCTTTGCCCCACAGTCAACTTGGTAGCAGAGTAAGGTAAAGGGGAAAAGTCAACTTGACAGCGCTAAAACTGCACACAGAATGTCTTCGGAGATACAGCCTTATGTGTTTGATCCTGAATCCAAAGAGGAAGGAGAGATGGCACAAGCACAGTCGCTTCCTGACCGTTTGTCAATGAACGTTTCAGAATGGTAATATTTGCATGACAAAACAGTGCAAGTGCCCGGCTAAATGCAGTTCAGTCATTCAACTAGCCTGCTAATCTTATGCGAGTCAGTCACAGGCTAACATCATTTAAAGCCCATTCGGTCAGTTTCTCTTATATGCATTTGCACACGTCTATGTAACGCTGCAGGCCCTTTTCACATTGGCTCGTTTTTCCCGCCTATTGTCTTCTTTTGACTGAAAATGGGGGTAGAAAAACATTTTGATATGCAGCATGCATATGCAACTCGGGGTGACCTATCATATTTCAAAAGACTAAACGGTTTCTTGTGGAAGTACACCTTTAAGAAAAAAGTAACAATGAGAGGCTGTGGGAATGTTATAAAAAATAATACAACCACAACGAAGCAATTAGATAATAACCTTAAACATCACACAAAAAGTGGAGAAATAAAAAACTCTGTGCACTACCTGTTTGTGTGCGGCCTTCTTCCTGACTGCCTGCCTGTCTGTCTGTCTGCCTGCCTGCCTGTCTGCTTGTCAACCTGCCTGTCTGACTGCCTGCCTGCCTTCCTGTCTGACTGCCTACCTGCCTGTCTGTCTGCCTGTCTGCTTGTCAGCCTGCCTGCCTGTCTGACTGCCTGCCTGCCTGCCTGCCTGCCTGCCTGCCTGTCTGACTGCCTGCCTACCTGTCTACCTGTCTGTCTGTCTGCTTGTCAGCCTGCCTGTCTGCCTGGCCAGTCATTTGTCAGCCTGTCTGCCTGCCTGCCTGCCTGCCTGCCTGCCTGCCTGTCTGCCTGCCTGCCTGCCTGTCTGTCTGTCTGCCTGCCTGCCTGCCTGCCTGGCCAGTCATCTGTCAGGGGCTGCAGCCGAGGACCTCATTTGTCACCTCATCTGTCACCGGCACAGGCATCCATTCCAAGGGGCAGATGAGCAGTTAGGGGATGCCATGGCGCTGGGAAAGCTGGAAAGGGACCTGTTCCTCTGGGCTGCGTCTCGAGGGGGGTTTGTGAATGGCCTTTTCTGCTGCTCCCCCATTGTAGCGTGACATTAGCTGGGGCTCTGGTCAAGGACTCTCTGAAGGACTGCATTTCTCTGAAGGGCCAGAGATGAAACAGGCATCTGATTGAAAATGGTAGCACTGGCTTTTTTTTGTTCGCTTTGGAGAGAGGCACAGAAGTAGCCGCTGTTGCTGTGCTGTGCTGGAGAGAATTATTAGCTGCACTCTCTCAGGGCCAAGAGGTCTCTGTACTCCGTATCGCAGATTGGCTCTAAATTTCCACTTGTCCATGGAGATACGTTCATCCCCATGCTCGCATACATATTCATTATTTAATCTAGAATGATATTGCCCTGTCTCTACGTATATCTGTTCTATATACATCAGCCTTCTAATCTAGTATTCCATCATTGTGCATTGTATAAAATTATATATGGTCTGATATTTTGTTCTTCGGTATGGGCCCAGACATTTTTAGAAGATTTCCTAAGGTGATAGGGAGGGAATTTTCAACCACCCAATTCCACCCAGGAAGACGGTTGCTGAAATGACGGCACACATATTCCTTTTGGAGTGCTTTGAAGTTCAGCACTGGTGGCACTCCTCTGCCAGCAGAGATTGGCTGTGTGTTTTCATAAGGAGCCCAGAGAAGCTCCCCCCGGATAATAGGTCCACCGGCACCCACATCACAGCACACGGATTTACAGCAGAGTTTGTGTATGTGTGTGTGTGTGTGTGTGTGTGTGTGTCTGTGTAACATAGAAAGGGAGAGAGACAGAGTGTGAGGTGTGTGCCTGTGACTGTGTTTTTTGGGAGAGAATGAAAAAGAGATGGAGTGAGAGTGTGTGTATGAGAGAGAGAGACAGAGAGAGAGAGAGAGGGAGAGAGTGCATGTCTGAGAGTGTATTTTTGTGAGAGGGAGAAAATTAAAGATTGAGAGAGAGAGAGAGGGGAGGGAGAGTGTGTGTATGAGAGAGAGAGACAGAGAGAGAGAGAGAGAGAGAGAGGGAGAGAGTGCATGTCAGAGTGTATTTTTGTGAGAGGGAGAAAATTAAAGATTGAGAGAGAGAGGGGAGGGAGAGTGTGTGTATGAGAGAGAGAGACAGAGAGAGAGACAGAGAGAGGGAGAGAGTGCATGTCTGAGAGTGTATTTTTGTGAGAGGGAGAAAATTAAAGATTGAGAGAGAGAGAGAGAGGGGAGGGGGGAAGAAAGAGAGGAGAGGAGGGAGAGAGAGTTTGTGTGTTTGAGGGTTGTTAAGGGAGGTTTAGGCTGGCTATCTCTTAAACTTAATGATCAAATCCAGAGAGGGAAACGAGAGAAACACAGGGAAGCATGTTTTCATACTAACCAGCCGGCCTCCAAGACTGACATACACTGTCCCCTCTGCATCAAATCCGCTGCAAAGCTTCTTCCTCTCGGCTCTAGGGTGGTCTTTTGGCCCCTATCCTGTATATTCTGCAGCGGCTAAAAAAATTAAAATGTATTACGTTGTGAATATTATGAATGATGATTCCCGGGTAATCCCTAGAAAAATGAGATGCTGGCAGGAAGTGGAGAGGAGCTGACACAGACGAATGGGCAGGAAAGATTACACGGACTGTAAAACACTGCTAATGGTTTGAGCCGCCATGCATGGGTTTGGTTTAACACTGCATAAAACCCAGACATTTATTAATTGAGGGGAAATTGATACTCATGGAGACCCGCCCTGATGAAGCAGCACTGAGAAGAGTGAGACGTGATCCTTGAGAAATCCCCAACAGACGCCATGCAGGTTTTTGTGACTCTCACAGTGTAACATACAGTACTGGGCAAAAGTCTTAGGCAGGTGTGAAAAAATGCTGTCAACTAGGAATGGCTTCAAAAATAGAAGTGTTAATCATTTATGTTCATCAATTAACAAAATGCAGTGACTGAACAAAAGGGAAACCTAAATCAAATCAATATTTGGTGTGACCACCCTTTGCCTTTAAAAGAGCATCACTTCTTCTAGGTCTATTGCATAGAGTTTTTGAAGGAACTTGGCTGGTAGCTTGCGCCAGACATCTTGAAGAACTACCACACCACAGATCTTCTGTGGATGTATGCTTCCTGACATATACAACCAATTTGGTGTAATTGGTTGATCATACACTTGACTATAATCCTGCAAAATCCCTGACATTGTGTGTACCCCTGTGTGTGTACACTTTGTGTGCACCTGCCTAACACTTGTCAAAAAACAACTTATGCCCATCTTATGTCTTAAGTCCTTTCAGCCTTATGGGTGTTTTAACATTAAACATGTGGATAGCTAAAAAGATACAGTACTGTCCAAAGATTTAGGCAGGTGCCTTCAAACCAGCATCCGTTCGCACACAGGGGTACACACAAAGTCAGGGATTTTGCAGGATTATACTCAGGTGTATGATCAACCAATTACACCAAATTGGTTGTACATGACAGGAAGCATACATCCACAGAAGATCTGTGGTAGTTCTTCAAGATGTCTGGCGCAAGCTACCAGCCAAGTTCCTTCAAAAACTCTATGCAATAGACCTAGAAGAATGGATGCTCTTTTAAAGGCAAAGGGTGGTCACACCAAATACTGATTTGATTTAGGTTTCTCTTTTGTTCAGTCACTGCATTTTGTTAATTGATGAACATAAATGATTAACACTTCCATTTTTGAAGCCATTCCTAGTTGACAGCATTTTTTCACACCTGCCTAAGACTTTTGCCCAGTACTGTATATAGTGGACCACAAGTGGCTATGGGAACAAAATGTCCAACATAGTCAATATTTCAGCCTGTCACAGGCCTACATATGAGGTCTAATACAAAACAAGAGAAATGGTTAGACAACTCCCCTTTTGGTTGTCACCCAGTTAGCTGGGCTAGTGGTTTAAAAACTTTGATGGTGGCTGATGTCAGTTTGGGCTAATCACCAAAACACCTGTCCAATGGAAACGCTGGCACGTCACTCATCCTCCACACAAATCTATTTCCCACTGCTTACCTGACAGACTCAATACATAAAAAACCCGGCTTCCAGGTGTGATTGACAGCTGGGTTGTCACATTTCTCCCCTGGAATAAAAAACAAATCATTTTTTTCTCTCTCTCTCTCTTCCCCTCCCTAAAAAAACCACCATCTCCCATCATGCACATGTCCTTGGCTACGTGGTGTAATTTACATGTTCGGCATGGGGTCTGATGTTGTGTGAAGCATGGATGGCGTTCCAAAGGCTTTTTATCTGGTCGCTCTGGAATGCTGCTTTTGGCTTAATTACCCCTCGCAGGGAGAGGAGAGTACGTGCTGCCGCTGCTCTCGCCGCCTGCTTCGGCTCATATCGCAGTCTCACGCTGCCAACCTGAGAAGTGAGCAAGATGAAATCAAATATTGAACGTGGTGTTTTGTCAAATCGGTTACACTGCAGGATAAGAGAAACACCATTTTGCTTTTTGCCTTTCTTCTTTTTTCCCCCCGACCGCTCTTCCACGTTTTCAATTTCATTCTTCTGGGTGTGCAGTCTTTCTTTAAATTTTTATCACAAACACCCTTTCACAAACACAAGGTGCTTACGGAGTGCACAATAACAGTGCAGCCGCATGTGTTAAAGAGCAAACAAACAAAAGATCTATCTATCTATCTATCTATCTATCTATCTATCTATCTATCTATCTATCTATCTATCTATCTATCTATCTATCTATCTATCTATTTTCCACTGTAATTTCATAAAATATTATCTGTTTACAACAGCACTGTGACACTTTTTTTCTTTTGCACTACCTACTTTATTTATTTTCTGTTGTCTACCTGCCTGTCTATTTATTGTATTGTCTGTATATTGACTGTATTGTCAATTATAATTTTTTATCTAAGTTAGCGTGTAGGTTTATGTAACAACTGTTCTGTCAGATACGTAGTAGAGAAACAGCATTTCGATTGTTCTGTATGTCTTGTACCTATAGAGAAGTTGACAATAAAATAACCTTGAACCTTGAACCTTGAACCTTGAACCTTGAACCTGTCTGTCTGTCTGTCTGTCTGTCTGTCTGTCTGTCTGTCTGTCTGTCTGTCTTCACTAAAGTACCATTCATTAACAACTGCACTTTACTGTACATCTCCATTAGTGGTGCTAAAAGACATCAGATCAGTGAGGACTTCAGACTTAAGCATATTCCCCACTCACTCTCTTGGCAAGGCTTTGATTCAAACATCTCCATTAATATCCTGAAGACCCTTTCTCCGCCATTATTTTAAATTCTGTTAAGAAGCACAAGGTATGGCAGTCACAAGCTGAGCCTGAGGGTCACATATTAGTGTTGATTGCTTAATTTAGCATTGTTCCTGAAACCAATATAGGAATAACTACACTAAGTACAGTATACATTTATATAAATTGTTCCTGTTTTGGTTACTGTAAAAATGCACCTCTGTTGTGGATTTCATAGCTTTGAATACATTTGAATGCTTTGAATACACCTCGTGTAGTGCCCCTGGCCCGCAAAGACTGCCGACCTATGTTCACATAAGAGCCCACATTAACAGAGCGTTGCATAGCTCTAACGCCACTGGACTACAAAGATTGCTGACTAGGGCCTACAAGGACTGCCTACCTGTGTTCATGCAAGAGTCAGTCTGCTTCTGTATTTATCTGCTCTGACATCACTGAACCGCAAGAAATGTTGTCTTGCAACAACCCTGCCAAACTGTAAAGCACTTTGAGTTGCATATTGCATGTATGAACTGTGCTATACAAGTAAAGTTTTATTATTATTATTATTATTATTTGTTTTTTTTTCTGCTGCTCCTCAGTTTTTGTGTGTGTTTATATTGACACATCAAATACCGTGTCTGTGTAAAAAGTTATAAGGCATGTGTTCATTTGTTTGCTGACAGAAGTATGAAAATCACCAAAATACCTTGCAAATGTCATGCAACTGAGCCATGAGCATTGCAGTAAGATGTGACCTACCTGAAGATTCATTCTCAACAACTTGTGTTGTGCACTCCACCACTGGTATTGTGGACTCAACCAAAAGTTGATGGGATTATTTTGCTGGAAAAAAAACTGCCATGCAGCCAGGCAAATGCTGCCATGTTAAGAACAAGCTCTGTTTATGGTTTATTCCACCACCACCGACCCCCCTGTAACCCCGCCTGGGTTTTCACAAATCAAATGTGGAAAGCCCATCTGTAATGGGTGTGAAGTGTGTCAATTAACTCCACTTTGCAGACAATCCCCTGGAGTGTAATATCATTATGTAGCATCTTAATGCAAAGGCTTGATGTGCTAACAACTGCACTGAGAAACAGCAGAAAAAAGAACAAGGTAAAAGGGAGGTCAGACGTGCTGCCTGGAGGGGTTTTTACTGGTGTTCCACCTGTTAACCGTTTATCTGGGACAGGCTCAGTGAACCGACACAGAAAATGGATATCGACCAACGGCAGACAAGGGAGATTCATGCCGGAGTCTCTCACAGGAAGAGATTGATATTCCTCCGCATGGGGCTAAGGAAAACTGTTATCCGAATCCGTCGCGCCACAAACAATGCTGGAAGCCGGGAGAGGAGAGTCTTTGACTGCATGCGTGCCATTGCTGGTCAGGGGTCCACACTACCTCCTGTTGCAGTCTGGACGCCTGCAGGAGAGCACCTCGGGGGGAAGGGGATACCCCCTGCCGAGAGGCAGACAGCTATTTGCCAGATTGATTTCTGATTTACCAACGCCTGTCAGCAACTTCCAGATCTCTTTCTCTCTCTCAAACACATACTGTAGACACATACAAGTACTGTACACACACATACACAGAGTCTTACACACAGACACACATACACACACATATACAAATATACCTATATACACATATATACAGACACAGAGAAAGAGGGGTTGAGAGAGAGGGAGAGGGAGCGAGAGACTGAGTTAGAGAAAGAAAGTGAGAGAGAGTAACTGTAGCTCTAAAGAGACAGCAAATGTTCCCATAAGTAACAGATAATTGCAGTGATCTTAGTGTCACGATAGACATGACATGGAAGTGTGACATGGAGAGCAGCCCAACGTCTGAGGTGACGCTCATCCCACTGACACACTGTCATTCATGCACTCAGTCAGAAGGTTAGGAGGTTTCACATTCGTTTTGTTTCTTTTCCCCGCTGTGTGTCTGAAAGGCTGTCGCTTGCACTCAGCCACGTGTTAGCGATTGAATTTGTCTCAGAGTTCTGGCTCGGGATGCAGACGCACTGACAGTGGCAGTGCCCTGGTGTATGTATTCCATAGCGCGCGCGCGTCAGTGGTGAGTTGATGGATTAAAGCAGTGCGAGGAGCCATCCATCACCTGTCCATTAACATGCACCCATTAAGGCCCTCCTCTTCTCCCCTCTCTGTGTTCACTACGGCTGGGGTAAATTATGCACAGCGTAGCATAGCACCGAACCGCTGGGGCCCTTCTCTCTCAAACAGTTCACTTCCTTTAAACTGGAAATCAACAGCCCACGTGTCCCATAGGCCTTGTTACACTAAAAGGGGCCTGGGCATAGATAGGATCTACAGTTGCAATTTCCAAAGCATAGGCCATATCATTTGCTATGCATATTGTTTATTCTGGCTTGGCAAACAGCAGTCGCCATCCTACTTTGAATGTGATTGCTTGCCATCTGTGTCTACCATTTGACTGTGTAAAGGGTGCTTGCAGAGTGCTGTCCCTGCAACCCTTATGCTGTCTCCCCACAATAGGCTTAGCAGAGTACCTTGTGCCTTTCCAGAGAGGAGCCGCCACGGTATTATCACTTGAAAGGTAGAAATTAAATGTGGTATTGAATGTGAATGAAAAGGATCTTCGCTGCGCACACTTGATGGGCACCATGACAGATCACTACTCTCCTTGGGAGCACAAATTTACATTCAAGTTCTCCTGCAGTGATTTTATCCAAAGGATGTGGTTATTTTTCTTACATATGAAAAATATATAATATATCTAATATGCTTCTTTCCATATATACAGTACTGTGCAAAAGTCTTAGGCAGGTGTGAAAAAATGCTGTCAACTAAAAATGCCTTAAAAAATGGAAGTCTGCCTAAGACTTTTGCACAGTACTGTACTGTAGTTTCACAAAATATAGGCATTTTATATACGGTATGATCTAACCAGCATATTAAAGTACACACGTTTCTACAGTCATCATGCTTTCTACACCTAAAGAGCGGAGACTGAATAAGATACGCTGTAAATCTGTGCAGTCATGTTAGTTGCATAGTAGTAGTAGTAATTCATAGCACCTACTGAATGTTCCTTTTCTGTGTTCCATTCCACAAGTGTGAATGCAGTAGTGGAGTACGTAGCACATAGTATGCTCTAATTCACGCAGTGAGAGTAGCACATAGTATGCTCTAATTCACGCAGTGAGAGTAGCACATAGTATGCTCTAATTCACGCAGTGAGAGTAGCACATTAGTGAAGTATACATAGTATGCTCTAATTCACGCAGTGAGAGTAGCACATTAGTGAAGTATACATAGTATGCTCTAATTCACGCAGTGAGAGTAGCACATTAGTGAAGTATACATAGTATGCTCAAATTCACGCAGTGAGAGTAGCACATTCGTAAAGTATACATAATATGCTCTAATTCACGCAGTGAGAGTAGCACATTAGTGAAGTATATATAATATCCTATAATACATAGAATGAGAGTAGTGTGGTACCGAAGTATATACCACATGATGTCTGTCCCAATTAAGGGCCTACATGCTTCGGAGTTTGCTGCTACGGAGTGGCCTATGTAGCAGTAGCCTACTGTGGCCATTAACGGTTCATGAAATGGGACAGCTTAACGGAGCATTTCCCATAGTGCTCCTGTGATCGCCTAGCAACTATAGAACATAGTTTGGCAGTTGACACTTAATTGGGATAGACATACAGTTTCCTCTAATTCACCCAATGACATTACTGCATTAGTGGATTATATTGCACATAGTATCCTGTCATCCCCCCAGTGAGATTGCATTAGTGAAGTACACGTAACATCCTCTTATTTACCCAGTGGTAGTAGTGCAGTCTTAAAGTATACATAGTTTCCTCTATTTCACCCGATGAGAGTAAAGTAGTAGTGAAATATAAAGCACATGGTATTCTCTTACTCACCCAATGACAGTAAGAGGCTTTGAGGTCCAGAGGCTGATAGTGCTTTTGGTCAGAAACTAATGTGGTCTTCCCATACAGGAAAGAAAATCGACCTTTGCCATGTGGAGGCTAAAATTAATGTACTCTATGTTCTTTTTCATAAACTATACACCGACAGTACATGTGAACACACAAGTAGAGATGCTTTCTGAGAAAGTAAAATGCCTTGCAAAAATGTTGTATATTTAGATAAATGATTTATAGGCTCTAGCTTGCATGCTGAAGGATATTATGCAGTCCCTCCAGGATTCTGCAAGGATTTCTGCTAAGACCTCTGATTAAGCAACACCCTTGAGTTCTTTTTTACTTATTCTTCCTGAAATGCACCTTTCTAAGGTGAAAAAACTAGTATGACTTGTCCTTTAGCATACTTTATTCACTATTTACAGGAAGCACACCATGAAGTAAAAAGATGTTAATTTTAAGGGTCAAGAGGGAAAACAACATATATTACACATCACTGATGAGGATCTATACTATCCCAAATAAAAGTATTGCCCTTAACATGGTAATTTTTGTCTGACCTTCTACTACCAAAGGTCCTTGATGAATGACTTTGCTGTGTGTTTTGTTCTTAGCAAGATCAGATTTGAAAGAGGATGACTGGGAAGTAAAATCTGGCTAAACATGCCTGACTTGCTTACAGTTTCTTGTTTCTTGAGTCTGGCAGCTCAGTTTCAACCAGTTTAGACCTTGTTTAGCATTCACTTGATTCTGTGTCACTTATTTCCCATTATTTGTTTTAATTGATATATTGACACATTGCAGAGTACCTGGGACACTAATTGCAATCTAGTGAACAGGAAATGTGGACAAATAAAGATTGACTGCACATACACATCATTTACCCTCCCACCCACCCCTGCTGGTGAAATGGAGATAGACCTCTCCATTTATTGATGCCCACACATTATTGCAATTCCACTTCCCCGGA
This sequence comes from Coilia nasus, assembly GCA_027475355.1. Taxonomy (NCBI): domain Eukaryota; kingdom Metazoa; phylum Chordata; class Actinopteri; order Clupeiformes; family Engraulidae; genus Coilia; species Coilia nasus. The sequence goes on from CM050211.1 coordinate 32,756,383, forward strand.
AACCCCCCACATCTCGTCTTAATGTATGCTGGTGGGCTGTGAAATATTCTCTTGGTGGAGGGCAACAGCCCTTAAATCAGTGAAATGGCTGGAGATGCATCATCTCTTTGCCCCTTTTTCCCTGGCACTTTGGGGCGACATTGAGGAAAAGAGCTTGTGTGAGTCTGACCACAAGAACACATCAATATATTATTGAATACATCATTAACCGGGGGTTCACCTCCAGGACTTGTGTCCTCTAAATGTGGTAGTGCAATTATGGTGTGTGCTGGAACTGGTTTTTTAGCAGGCTTCACTGCTTTAGAGGTTCGTACTCATGGTCTATTTTCATGCTCAGCTCAATGACTCAACCCACCCTCCACCCACCACCCCCCAACTCTGTGCAAACCGTTTTTCCTTTCTGGGGCTTCTAACCCAAATATAGGAGTTGTAAGACAAGGTCCAAAAACATCTGCCAAGTTCTTAGCTGTACTTCTTTCAGAGGCTTGAAGTAACTCGCAGCATTTATGGAGGGATATAATGCGATTTTGTCTGCTGATCTGTATTCAGTACCATCTTACTGCGGCTATTTCCTGATCTATTTTATTCTCTGATACCTCAGACTTTCCCCTCCTTTCTCCTTTAACGGACCCCGGAGGACAAAGCAAGCGCTCTGGAGAGACTGCCTGCTTCACTGTAAGTGTGCTAATGCTGACGCTGACGCTAATACACCGACAGCTCTCTCTTATCCCTCCCACGGCCCCAACCCCACACCAAACCATTAAAATGCTAATACTCTGTGAGTTACACCATTATTCAATACAGGCGAGGTACCGTGATTTATTTACTGTTGAGGAAGACGTGAGCTGGAGCTGGAGCAGAGTCTTATGGGAGGGAGATCACAGAGAACAGTGTCCGTTACCTGGGATGGATGCCCACACTACATAGTGGACAAATTACTAATTAATATGACCTGTGTGTACCGCTTGGAAATCAGGAACTTTTTTAATTACTACTACATGAATATGTAGACTGATCATTATATATACAGTGTGTAATGGTATATAGATATTATATATATATTATATAATATATATATATATACAGTGTATATTTTTATATCTGTGTTATCATCTTGTACTGTGAGAGAATCGCAGTTTCAATCCTCTGTATGTCCTGTACATATGTTAGAATTGACAATAAAGTTGACTTTGAGGTTAACTTGTCTTTGAAGTGCTTACCTAAATACAGGCATTCTGTTTCTGAAAAAGGAAATGATGCACAAAAGCTGTGCTTTACTTCCTTTGGGAGTTACTGCATGTATATTCTGCAGAACTCATCAGTTACAAGTCTTTTAGGCACAGAGCTCTGTAGCATTGTGTTAAAAGAGTTTCATTACTTGAAAAGTTACATTAAGGTCTTCACTTCACTTTGATGGCCAGTGTAACAATATATCAATGAAAGATTAATGGAGTAATGTAACCTGGCAGTATATTATAATGCCACTCAAAGCATATTATATCACAGACGCCAAAAAATAATGGAAATACATGGCCATATTTTATCAGCGTCTCATAACGCACAAAAATAATAGAATATTGGAATGCTATGAGTTTTAGTTGGGGAAAAGTGGCTATAACAAAAGAAGGTTTTCCACCATTTCAACATACGGAGTGGTTAATGCACCACAGCAACAACCGTACTTGACAGGTGACTAATATTCCTATGCAAAGTGATTTAACACAAGGCAAAACGCCTTTCAGCCGAGCTGGCGGTATTTATGGGACTGGCCTTCAGGTAGGGGAGTTGGGCTCGTATCGTGTAAATTGCCTGTGCCTGTGTATCTATAGCAACTCTGATTTATGGCTGTGAAACACAGAAGGGAACAAAATTATCCTGATGGTAATCATAGGTGATCCGCGCTGATAGTCACAGGCAGAAGCGCAGCAAGCCATCAAATGGGGGATTTTTGACAATAGCGATTTTCTTTTTAAAAGCTTTCGCTGAGTGAGTTGGGTGGATTTTGAAAACCTCAGTCTTATATGTTTTGAGATTGCTGATGTTTGATGACATCCATTTACTTTTCTCAAATGCATCATGTTATCACAGCCTTCCGATCTCCTCAGGCAATCATTGCATTTTCTGAAAAATTACAAGGTTTTTTCTGAGACGTACTCCAGACAACTCTGAGCATAGCTTATTTGTAGTCTACTATATCAGACCCAAACCAGCCTTTTTTAGATTAGTAAGAGATGTTTTACTTAGGGAAACATGTATGGTATGAAAAGGCCTTGATGTTATTGCTGACTTCAGAGACTTAAGCGGTAGTACTCATCCCAGCAGTGGAGGTGCCCATGACAAGCCCTTAAAGCTTGGATCACATTGCCTGCACTTCATATGCACAGCAGATGTGTTGCCTGTTAATTGTCATTTCATTGATCTGATTGATTCTCGTATAGATTTTGATCTCAACATCCATGTTAACTGGTTAGATCATTCACACTGTTTGCATGGAATGCACATCCAGGGGCACCGCTAAAGATGCTGGGCCTTATGCAAGAGTACCATTTCTGGCCTCCCCATAAGATGATGATGCACTAGGCAACTTTTTGGGCAATGCTGGCACGCAAATTTACTAACAGATGCTATTTGGACACTTTCCTACTGATGTTAGGCGCTATCATCCAGTCAGAATATTAGGAGCCTGTTATGCTGTTGCCCAGGAACATTGCTCAAAACATTGCTCCGCGTATCATCACCTCTACAGGGGCACAGCCAAGGGGTGGGGAAAGTCAGAGCAATGACAAGGGCCAAATATTGACAGGTCACCCTTTAAGAAAACTATTCATAGATTAACAAATTAATAGATTAATAAATGATTGTTTATATTAGGAGGACCCAAAATTGTATTCTTTCACAGGACCCAACATTTCCAGCAGTGGCCCTGTCCCCTCCCATTAATCATAATATAAATAGTGTCCTCAAAGGGCCGCCCGTCAATGCTGGGGACCCTTAAAAATGGCCCAAACTCCCCCCTCCCCCCTCCCCCCAGCACTGTACCCGTGTGCATCTCCCCCCCCGCTCCTGCTGTGTGTCATCTAAAGTTGCGGGGTGCAGCCTATTTTTCATGCGTGCCCAAAGCAGCGAGCCGCAAGCTGAGGGCAAAAAGACAGAGGGATGGAGGTGACAATGCGGTTAAATCAAATGTATGTCTGCGGTGTGCATGACACATGCGACCGTGCAGCTGCACTCAGGGAATGCAGGCGACATGCCTACCTATTGTAACACTGGTAGTGTTGCTCCTGGCCTAAGGAATGGCAGAACTGGCAGACAAGCGCAGCAGTGCATGTGAGTGCATACTGTAGCTGCTCGTAATTCACATGTGTTGTATTTCATTGGGCTCTTAAAGATGCAGTTAGTGGTTGTAACCTTGCATGCTTTTTTTGCGCAAGAATGTTCAAAATATTGTTTGTCATAGTCATAGCTGCCTATTCTGTGATTGCAGTAGAAAAAAAAACAAATCAGGCGTGTGTCTGTGAACAAAAAAAAAAAAAACAGCGACAGTGACAAGCCATAAACAATCACAACCAATCAGCATATTTTAGGAGCATGGAACTCAAGGGCGTAATTTGATTGGGTATTGAACACAAATATGAATAACCTTTGGCAAAACCTAAACAGAATTACAAGCTGCCTCTTTAAACTAGCTGTGGATGTGATCACATCACCCTCATGTAATTACGACATTTAATTGACTGGTTACATTCAGAGCAACATGACACTGCCCTTCCCCTATGGGGTGTCGCTTGCTCTCTAAATGGGATGTCTTTTTCAGGGTGATCTACAGCTAACAGGATTGCGCTCATCAAGGAAGCGCTGGGACATGCTGAGAGGTCTCAGGGGACCGCGAGAAGCTGCAAAGCTGGCAGAGCTACCACACCGACAGATGTGTGAAATCTTATGTGCATTACTGATGCTTGGATTCTCACATTCACAGGCAGAAACTCTCTTTCTCTCTCTCTCTCTCTCTCTCTCTATCTATCTATCTCACTCTCTCCATCTTCCTCTCACCCTCCCTCACGCTCTCCCTCCCCCCTGTCTTTTTCATGTGAGTAATATGGTACATGTGTCTTCTCATAATAAAATCCCAGGAAACAAGACCTTCCATGCCACACTTTCATACCCAACCAAAGCATTCCTTAGTCTGCCACTACATTACAATGGACAGTTGCTTCCTAGGGTACCAGTAAGAGCCCAGTAGCTGGAATACAGTGCTGGTCATAGTGTGTACCCTGTGACTGGGCATATGACAGAGATACATGAAATAAATTAACCCGTATTATTATGATTATTAAGGCAAGATATGTCAGACTGCGTGGAAAAGTATGGTTTTAGCGGCAATGAAAGTTTCAATAAAGCATGCACGGTCCACCCAACAGTCCAAATTTAGATACACACCCAACTGTTTTAACTTTACGCCTGTTTGATCTAACCCTTTGCTGATTAAGCCCTATGTTTTTTTTCTATCCCTAGAAGACCTTTTTAGAAGTCTGGCTTTGATCAGTGTCAGGCTGGCAGCGAATGACGTAACATTTTCCTGACATCGTAATAACATTTTGTAATCACACCTGCTCTGCGTCCGAATTAAGAGCCATCAAAGTTTATCTTGTGTTGAATTTACTGTAGTTTTACAGAACACGTAAATAGTCGTCTACGCTGACTTAAAACCTTACTGTTGGCAAGTCGAATGTTAACAAGAGCAGTTCGGACATTAGAATGCCTATGGATAAACTGAGGGGTTGTACATTCGATTACGTTGGGCTATGCAATTAAAATGAGGTTGAATCCAATTTTGAAAACGAACATTAACAAGGTCCTGACACTAACCGTAGATATCCGGTCCTCCCCTTCTGGGCTGCAATGGTTTGGTCCAGCCCGACATTACTTGAGTACAGGGCAGGGATATGCCTGTTCATGCGCTGCAGTTTCCGTCGTCTCTTGCGTTGTGCTTCTGTCGCGCTCTTGTTGCTCTTTCAACATTTTTAATCTCTCTCAGATTTTCCCTGGTGAGTAACTTTCCAACCTCTTTACCTTTTCTTCTTTGTATTTTTCTTCTTCTTTTTGTTTATTCCTCCCTGTTTTCTTTCCCCTTTTCTGCATTTACGTGCCTCACTTCTAACAGCGATTTTTAATACATTTTTACAATGACAAATGTTTGATAAGATGTCTCTTCATGAAGACTTTAATGTTCATGTTTTATTTTAGTAATAATATCAAACACACATGCACATCGAAACACTAAGAACCCACATACACAACGCACACCGCCAGGCTTCAGAATTGCTCGCGCGCCTGCAGACAAGCGCATAGCAATGCGGTTGATAGAAGACTGCGTCTCCTGTAAGAGGCAGATTTTTTTAAAGATAACTTAAACCCAGCGCGGTATGAGACAGGCACACCAACCAATACCTCTTCGAAAATCGCAGCTTTATCCACTGTTTTTTCTCTTTTGGTTTCTCTTTGGTTTTTCTGCATTTGTGATATTTTGTTTAACGAAAACATTGGAGCTTCATGAACGGGTTCCTCACTTGGTAACTCATTTTGTTATGTTTGCCTGTTCTTCTTTTTCTTTTTTCTTTTTGTTTTGCAATAATGCCATGCACTGACAACTTACACAACGGAATTTTGCGCATTGAATGGGAAATGCGTTTGTTCTCTGCAGGACTGACTTGTCTTTCTGGTTGCGCTTTGGACATTTCTTGCCATACGAGATACGTCAGAAAACACTTTACTTTCAGAGCTTTGCGCGCATGACAAGGGCTTCGACCTGATGGCATTAGCAAACCACCTATATGTCACGAGCGTCCACAACAAATACGTCTTTGCTATCGGGTCTCTTTTGTTCATAATTTTGTTATAGGATGTTGATTCGTAGTAAAAAAAAAAAAGTCGTCGGGGCATCACATCGCATGGGAACCTGCACAATAACTAATGTAGACTACCCAGAGCATGACAGTAATCTTCATGTTACATTGATTGATAGAATTATTTCAACCAAAGACCGGGAAGGACAAGTAGTAATTGTGTATTGTGTGCCTTGATCTTTAGTAATGTCCTGAACCCGTGTGCTTAATCTGCAAGATTGTAACCTTTCTTAACAATTTGAGTTAGTCAGCCGAAATAAGTTGAACATTTTAGCCTGATTGTTTGTGTTTGCTCATCTGCATAAACTTATGTTCATTGTATTCTTTGATAACAATGTGTGTGCTGTTACACTGATGAATAAAACTGGTATATGTATATGGTGGTGTTGGAATCATGACTGTGCTCACATTGTGATAAACACATGCTAACAATGTTTCTAATGTTTACAACTTAATTCAAAAATGTTGAGTTTTAGACAGCTGTGACTATCCTCAAAACATGGTGTATGTACAGCAGCTCCAGTACAAGGTGCCTATCTGGAAAAGGCTTGGTTTAGGGGCTTTTACATAAATTGAGCTTGGCTGGATCACAGAAATGCCATATACTGAAATACCCCAGAGCTCATCACCTCAGAGTGGTTTAGCATGGATTTGTATGGCCTGCAGTCTGAGATATGAAAATCCCTTAGTGAAGATTGATATACTACAGGCAAGTTTTCATAGTATTATTGTTATCATTCATTCAGGATTTGAGTTACAGGACTCACTCAGTCATGGTCTACATGGTCTGATCTTAATGGAGGACAGTGACATACCGTACTGTCATTAATTTGATAATGTAGTTCAGCATATTATCCTCAGAGTCATGATGGATATTTCATCGAGGGAGGGTTTTTTGATTTTCCTCAAGCGGTGTCGGATCTGCTGCTGTTAAGGTTAAGACTGCCATGTGTTGTGCTGTGCTCTCTGACTGCAGGGGTGTCCAGTTGTAGCTATCTCTCGTCCTGCATCAAAACACAATGTGTTATACAGTGTATCCCATCATCAATCTCATGAACGCAAACTCTCTCCTCTGTACAGTTCCTGCTGAAAGATTCATCAGGTCATAAAGAATTGATGCTGTGCTGAACACCACCTCGTGAGCACTAACACTAGAAACATCAGGACGTAGTAATTAGATGTCTGTGGTTTGTTTGCATTCAGATATGGAGGGTGGTGTTGCATAGTGTGGAACGTACACTTGTGTAACATGCAGTTTATCTGTGACTTACGCTCTGTACACTGGTCGTCTCTTTTGTCTGTGACTGATTGTGTGTCCACCAGTGGTTGCACTTGTCTATGATTTACTGTTTGTGCAGTAGTCAGTGCCTTCCTCTGTAAACCTGCGAAGGACTGCAGATTGTAGAGTGATTGCAGCCACAGACACCTGCAGGCCTCTGTGGCATGCGTCTCTCATGCCACATGTCCTCTGGTGCTTTTCAGACACAGGCACGCCGGTCGTGCTCGGATGGGCTGCCTGACACGCTGGGTGACTAGATCCCTCTGTCGCTGGTCTACTGTCTGTGGTCTCCAGCCTGCCCACCACAGTGGCCGTGTCACCACCCGGCTTTCATGCATTCGCACTTCAAGGACAAATGTCAGAACTATACAGAACACACAGAAACGAGAAGCACACTCACAAGACAGCGTTCTCTTTTTTATGTCGCAGTAGGCAGTGGTGAGAAGCAACGCTGGTACTTGCATGCGTGATGACTTACAGCTGTTCCCCATGTAAATTCACAGTGCTCTCATCGTTACATATGACTAGCATTCATACAGACAGTACATCGCCTCTGCTGATGGGTGGGCAGGCATTCACAGACAGTATAGTGCCATGGATGATGGGTGGGTATGGTATTTTCAAGGCTATTTAAGAGACTCTACTTTTTCTTAGTCAAAGCCTTTAAGCATGCGTCTGCAGTTTCTGTAAGCTGGATTGTAAGTAATCAGCATCGTGCTGTATCATACAGTGCCACATGGACTGTGTGGTGGTACTCAGTGGATTGGCAGTTCCCATCCCCAGTTGCAGTGGACTAAATGGTATATCAAGTCATACATGGGGGTAAAGGATTTACTTCAGAATATCTCTTAATCACTTCAAGTTGAAAAGGATGTAACAGTACAAATATGTGCTTGTATAATATTAGCCCTTTCTTCTTTTTTTCTTTGTCTTTTTTCCATCTTTTTTTCCCTCTATCTATCTATCTATCTATCTATCTATCTATCTATCTGTCTGTCTGTCTGTCTGTCTGTCTGTCTGTCTGTCTGTCTGTCTGTCTGTCTGTCTGTGACTCTGGTTGGAAGGTATGTAGGTGCACTATGTGTCACATGGCAGTCACACTGCGACACAGATGCACTCAGTAGGCAGGCACTTTTACATAACATTTCGAAGCAGAAACTCTACTTTTATGGTCATCACGTCTTAATCCAGGTCCTGAAATTACCCAGGATTCACCCCTGAAACGGCCTTGGGGCATTTCCATTAGCAGCCAGCGAAAGTGAACGAATTACTCTGTGAGGTCCCCCTCAGAAAAAAAATGCTCATCAACAAACCAAAGCCTGTGACCAAATTGGAATAAAAAGTTCAAAAGAGCTACAATATGAGTTATACAGTGTGTCGTGAGTGAATTAAGATACTGAGAATGGAGGCATAAGCTTATTAAACAAGGTACTATTGAGGGTGGACTGTAAAATTGTGCCTTTTTTGATCATAGACTCACAGGACTCACACTTTTCTAACTGGTTTTATTTTTTGATTGTTTGTTTTTATGGTTCTTGTCATGGCACATTAAACATTCTGTAGCGAAGGGCTACCTTGTAGGAGTACTGTTGTGTGACAGACGTGCCGGCCACTAAAAAAAAATTACCTCAGAGGCTCTTGTCCCATTGGTCGGCTAGGCTGGGCCTGTGTTGCCTGAGGCTACTTTAATCCTCATTGCCATGGCAGCGCTGTAGGGGCCTTTTCTGCCCGTAACGCTGTTTGATCCTCACCAGCATACCTGCTGCTCACAGGTGTGCGTGAGCTCTGCTGGAGCCTTCGGGTTTCAAAATAAGATCGCTAACTATTAGCATTCATTCCTCACCAGCACACAGCTGTCAGTGCTTCTGTGGAGTGCATCCTTTTATCTCAGTGTCTCCCGTGTTGGCGACATGGCCACTGATAAAGTCTGCCCTCTAACTGTCTGGCCAGGGACAGGTGTGTGTGTGTGTGTGTGTGTGTGTGTGTGTGTGTGTGTGTGTGTGTGTGTGTGTGTGTGTTGTGTCCAGTGATTCCTTGCTAATGGAGCTAGGCTGATGGTGAGATGATGTCACATGTAGTTATTCACCTTCTTTTAAATTGCAGGATCCCTTGCACTCCTCAGGCTGTCAGCACTGGGACCAAGCACCAATTAACCCAAATCACCGCTGGTCAGAGTAGACAGGTACGTGTATGGCTCTGCTGTAGCACTGAGCAAACACCATCCACAAATGAGAAGCAAAAAAAACATGAACACGTGTTCTTCTTTCTCTTAAGGCTTCAGTCTCTTTCTCTCTTTTCCTCTCTCTGTCTCTCTCTGTCTCTCTCTCTCTCTCTCTCTCTCTCTCTCTCTCTCTATCTGTCTATATATGTATCTCATGTTTCCCCTTTCACCTCTCTCCTGGCTCTCTCTCTTTCTTTTATCTCTCCTCTCTCTGCCTCCCTCGTTTTTCTGCCTTGACTAACACACACTGGCAGGACCCATGTCTTTCCCACCATTGAGACAAAAGTTGACAAATCTGTCAGCAACTACCCGGCAGGCAGCCACTTTTGGCTGCGAAGGCTGGATACAGCACTGTCTTTGCCCTCCCACAGACACGGATAGACCAGTGCTGTACTGTCTAACAGTGCATTTTTAGTGTTGAGCAGTAAGCCATTTTGTAATGAAATATTTTTTTGGATTTTAGACAGACAGATGATAGACAGAGAGACGGACAGATGAACATATATACTGTACAGACAGACAGACAGACAGATACACACATGCATGCATACATACATACATACATACATACATACATACAAACCCTAGAAGTCCAGCATAAGTTGCAATGAAAATTAAAATAGCTACACCTGAACATCTTCAGTATATGCCCGTATTACATTTACCCACTGACAGGCTTTATTGATTTTTCCTTAAGCTTTGTAGGATGGCATGATTGTTTAGGAAGGAAGGTGAAATGAATGCCATTAAAAGCTAAGCAGGATAAGCCTGCGTGTCTCATGACAGATTAAGCTACTGTGTTTTTACACATAAGATGGACTGCTGCTTAACGCGTTAAGTCATAGACAAATATACATAGTATATGTACATTCAGCTTTATTTCCTTAAAATGTCCTTGTCCTGTGTCCTTACCAACTTCTTTCTGCCTCTGTGTCCTGTTTGCACAACTATCATAGACAATGCTATTTATACTGTGTGTGTGTGTGTGTGTGTGTGTGTGTGTGTGTGTGTGTGTGTGTGTGTGTGCATGTGTGTGCATGTGTGTGTGTGTGCGTGTGTGTGTGTGTGTGTGTGTGTGTGTGTGTGTGTGTACACATCTGTGTCTCTGTGTGTGTTCAGTCCTTATATATGTATAATTATGTACATTTGAGTACAGTATTTGATGCAGCATTCAGAGGTGCCCTCAGCCAGTGTGTCATTAGATGGTAGTGTATGTTCTGAATTTGCATGTTGGCTGCTTAAGTAAGTTTGGGCTTTCATTACAGAATGCTGAGCCCCTCGCCCTAATCCCTCCTAATTTAAACCCTGTTCGCTGCGCACGCTGCCTCAGAAACTCTCGTCTATAACGCAGCACTGCGCTGCTTCTGCTGCCGTGTAGCCGAATTTTAAATATTTATCACACGCTTTAATCTCCCTGGGTGCATGGCATGAATCGATGGATGAAATGCCAGATCTTAAAAAATCAGCACAAATACCACAGCCTCAAACATTCCGAGAACTGTCATCAGGAGAAGTAGGGGGCTAGAGAGGTTCTTGTTGGTCCCTAGATGTCTTCAAAGAAACATGTTTAGCCTGCGCTTATTATCCCAGCTCCTGTTAAACTGTGATCTCTGTACTTTTTTTTCTTAGGCGGTAAGGTATCAGAGAAGATGAAAAAATAATGACACATTCGTGTTCACATTCGTGCTGTTGAAGGGCAGAGTTGTAAAAAAAAAAACAAGCTCCTCTGCTTGGCTCTGATTGCGTGTCCACAGGCTCTCGTCACTGCTAAGAGAGTAGGCCATGTGAATTATACATGCACCTTGTGTAAAAATTTTATGAAAATGTTATTCATGCATTCAAATATGTATGTTATTCATGCATTCAAATATGTCAAACATCCCAGATACCTAAGACAGGGGATCTTCACCAGATTCCCAACTGTCAAGAGAGCCAAGGGTCAAAGGAATTGCTTACTGCAGCTCAGTTGGCAGAATTTTTGTTTTAAGTGAAATTGATGTAACGTCTTTCAGATGCTTTCAGGGCTTTCTAATGACCAGAACTGACAAGATCATGCTGGAGGGAATGGTCATTTACAATGTACTAAATGTCCTCACAATCTGTGAAGTATTCTTTAGTCGTGTGTGTTTTTCCAATCTATCCTTTTTGTATGAAGAAACCATTTCTAATGATCATCTCTTTTGGTTTTTGCGCATTGTGAAGAACTACAGTGCTGGCAGCTCTCACACAATCAGCTTCACAGTCACACAAATTACCATTTTGTCACACATTAATGCTTAGCCAAATATTTCTCATGTCTCACCACAGATGATAATTTCTTTGAATGGAAGCCTGTGAAAGAAATGCTAAGCTACCCTAAAATAACTTCTATTTCATGACAAACAAAACAGTATTTTACAAATATGAAGAGGTTTAATTGTTAGACTACCAATACGCTCCTGACATAATCAGTCAAGCGTGTTGGTAATGACATCCAACCAATGCTGTATAGTTGTGCGTAACCAACAGCCCATTTTCCCACAAAATAAATCTTGTCACATCTGGTTTAAATAGACTTTGTGATGGCTTTTAAAGACACAAAGTGTACTTTTTTTCTTTGTACCATTCAATTTCTTGGCTTTTTACACAGCCTTAGGTCTTTCTTCCTCTGCATTCACAAAGGTCACGATATGTTTTTTTTTTTTTTTTTTCATGGATGGTGTAGACTGGGAGAAACAGCCTTTTTGCTGTTGTTGTTGCTTTGCCTCATAATTTGACCAGAGGTAGTGTTCATCCTTGAGATGCCGATGTTAGGTGGCTTTTAGGGTGAATTATAGTTTAATTTTATGGCTTGGCTTCTGAAAAAAAAACATTTCATGAAAATAAGACCAAGTAGCAAATTATGTTGCAATCAAATATTAATATGCAGTTGTCTACAGGGAGTAGAGTAAAGCTGTACACTGTGTAATATAGAAAACAGCTTCCTCGATTACCTATGATGTTGTTGCAAAAAAAACCTCAGTTCATTAGTTTATGAGAGACTACATTATTTAAGAGTTGATTATGCAAGGGTACATTTTGTCAATGGATGTGAGAGCTTTTTCCTCATATCCTTGGCCTTAAAAAGCCACAGTTACAGACATTAGACCCCTGTTTTCCCAGAAGAGGTTTACACTAAATACCATTCTCCTTAAAATAATAGCACTTGGCCATGAAGAAAAGCAAATCTTAAAATGGCTGCAAGGGTTCTTTGTTTGGTGCTGCTGCTTCCGTACACACGAGGGTTGCGGTTGTGATGTTTTACAACGAACTGGTGTGAACATGTGTTCACATCTAAAATAAATTTTCCCTCGCACTTGTAGAAATCCGAGAATTGATTGTATTGGGCGAAGGATGGGATAATAGGAACTTAAAGGACTGGGATTGGGGGCGGTAGGGGGTGGGGTGGGGTGGAGTGGTGGGGCTGAGGGTAGTGGTAGGTGCTGCTGGTGGCGTTGTGATTGAATTTCATTTTCATTACAGCACGACTCAGTGCTGCCTGGATGTCGCGTTTGAAGGTCTGTGCTATTTTTATGCGGCGATATGAATGTGATCTTCAAAGATACAGCTGATTAAGTTGTAATTTGCTATTAAGAATTGAACTCGGTCATTCCTTTTCCAACCTTACGCAGAGGGCAAAGGGAACACACTGTTCCTCAAAAGTTCACACTCAGCAGCACCACAGACAACTTTCCTTGGCATGGCACAGTCTGAATTAAACAGGTCCTTAAACACTGTTGCAGCTGTTGTGTGTGTGTGTGTTTGTGTGTGTGTGTGTGTGTGTGTGTGTGTGTGTGTGTGTGTGTGTGTGTGAGCTTACTTACATACATTCATACATGTATGTCTGTGTGTTTGCTTTTTTGCTTTGTTTGTTTTAGCACATCTTCATCCAAAAGATTGTATGATATGTAAATGTGTGTGTGTGTGTGTGTGTGTGTGTGTGTGTGTGTGTGTGTGTGTGTGTGTGTGTGTGTGTGTGTCTTCCTTTAAGTTGGCACGTAGGGTTTATTTGTGAGTAGTGTCTGACGTAAGTGAGAGAGAGGCAGGCTGATCAGTAGGGCTGCATGCGTGTCAGGTTGCATAGCTGGCTCAGGCGTGGCTGGTTGCTGGTGGCCCCACTGTGTGTGTGTGTGTGTGTGTGTGTGTGTGTGTGTGTGTGTGTGTGTGTGTTCATGTGAGCTTGCACGCATGCCTGTGTGTGTATGTGTGTGTGTTTGTGTGTGTGTGTGCGTGCGTGTGCATGTGTGCCTTTGTGCATGTATATGTGTGTGTGTGTGTGTGTGTGTTCAAGTGTGTGTGTGTGCACGTGCATGTGTGTGTGTGTGTGTGTGTGTGTCTGCATGTATGCATATGCATGTGTGTGTGTGGAGGGAGGGCATTCTGTGCCACATTAATGATGGCCACTGTGCCGCTGGTACAGTGTCACATCCCATAAGTATTCAGCCAACATTGTACCACATACACACACTCCTCACACACTCTTCTCACATGCACAAACACACACACACACACTCCTCACACACTATCCTCACACACACACACACGCACACACACACACACATACACTGCTCAGTCCCTCTGCAGCTGCAGCTCTCCTCGTGCAGTGACCTAGCATGGCCCTACTAATGAATGAAATGAAAATATTGAAAGGCTCTTTCTTTCCCTTAACAATATGGCGACCAAGGCTGCATTCAGCATGGCTGTAGGCACAGGTTACACAGAAGATGTGTCCTCCTATAATCAAATGCTCCTTGAAGTAGAGCAGTAGTTTTTTGTCATTAATGTGGTGAACAGCACACACATAAGTTTTTTTTAGGTTTGCTTCAGTGACAGACTTGTAAACACTTCTCATTACAGTTGATATGCCCTTAATCAACTTAATCACCAAGCATGTAATTGCAATAACAAATAAGGTGTTTTGGAGTGAAATTTCAGTCTGCTTGACTAGCCATTAAGAGACAAAAAGGTTTTTTAGAAGCTTATTACAGTAACCAATGTTTTGTAGCCTTATGAAATATTTTTGTAACTGGAAATTCTGGCCTAATTTGCTCTATAAAGTTGGCGTTTCACGTAGCAGTGTTGTGTGGTATTGTAGCAAAATGCTGCAGTGTACAATGTCAACTCATAATAATAATAATTATTATTTATTATTTATTTACTTTATCACTTTTAACAGAGAGCAACTCAAACTGCATTACAAGTAAAAGACAAGCCATACTATAGTATACCCTAGTATGTATAGTACAATAGTATAATGCTGACTGCTGTAGTTAGACCTGCATATTTATACAGGAATGAGTAAATGTTGTACATGCACTGCAATCGTAGCAATAAATTGCATGTAATCAGAATATGGGCTAAACGTCCAGACTTGGGCAGTTTTTCGCACATCCCTTCATCTTCTCATTTCAAGGCCTAGGCTATTCTCATTCATAGCAGTTTACTGTAGCTTACTAGATTAATGAGGGATGTTTATTGCAGCAAGCTTCACTAATCACGTTGCAGCTCTTGCACTCTGCTTTTGCTCACGTTTGTGTGTTTGTGTGTTGGTGTGGCTTGCTGTTGTAATACTGTACTTATACAGATGTAGCTGCCCTGGTGTTGGGGGCTTATGGGGGAGCGGTATGGAAGGATTTCCGTCTTGTCTCAATTAAAGAAAAATCAATCTCCTTTGTGGCTATTGTTGGCCAAGCAGTACACTAATCGTGCAGCAACGCAGCCCTTTGTGTGACTTTGTCTGAAGCGATTTGATAAAGAAAGGAGTATTACATGCTTTTTCTTCAGGATGAAATGAAAGCCTATTATTGGAGCTCCCCGGATCCAGGATTGGCCCCAGTGGAGCCAAAGCAGCCGCGGCTGGAGCTAGTGGTCCGCTGGCCCAGTTTGGCAGACAGGCTCTCTCTCTCGCTCTCGCTCTCTATCTCTCTCTCTGCTCTCTCCCTTTCTTTCTCTCTATCCCTGTCTCTCTCTCTCTTTCTCTCTCTTTCTCTCTCTCCATCTCTCTCTCTTTCTCTCTCTGTATCTCTCTCTCTCTCTCTCTTTGCTCTCTCCCTTTCTCTCTCTCTATCCCTGTCTCTTTCTCTTTCTCTCTCTCTCTTTCTCTCACTCTATCTCTCTCTCTTTCTCTCTCTCTTTCTTTCTCTCTATCTCTCTGTCTCTCTTGCTCTTGCTCTCTCTCTCTCTGTTTCTATCCCTTTCTCTCTCTCTATCCCTGTCTTTCTCTCTCTCTCTTTCTCTCTCTCTATCTCGCTCTCTCTCTCGCTCTTGCTCTCTTTCTCTCTCTCTCTCTGTTTCTATCCCTTTCTCTCTCTCTATCCCTGTCTTTCTTTCTTAATCTCTCTTTCTCTTTCTATCCCTTTCTCTCTCTCTATCCCTGTCTTTCTTTCTTAATCTGTCTGTCTGCCTGTCTCTCTCTCTCTCTCTCTCTCTCTCTCTCTCTCTCTCTCTTCTCTCTCTCTCTCTCTCTCTCTCTCTCTCTCTCTCTCTCTCTCTCTCTCTTTAGCCTCACAGAGCATCCTCCAGCTCAAGCGTATCCATAAACTCAGAGGGACAAAATGAAGCATGACTGATCCTCGAGTCATTTACAGTGCATTTGCACTGCAGCAGTCAAATCCTCAACTCACTGTAATGCACAAAGCAAAAAGATGTTCTAGTTTGTTTTTTGGGATGGTTGTATGTGTGTGTGTGGTGGTGGTGATGTTGGCGGGGGTGTCTGTGGTTTCTGCTTTAAAATGGCTTTGGTTTGTGGTGTCTCCCTAACCAAAATGCAGGATGGCATCCAAAAAGTGGCTTTCTGAGGCAAAAATCCAAAAATGTAGATAGTAAGGTGGAGGTGGAACCAAAGGTTTCCAGAACACAAGGATAAACTCAAGTCACTTCATAGATTTAGGTTTGTGGTTCAGTGCAGTTCTTTGGTGTATTGTCATTCTGTACTGCGTACAGATAAGCAGCAAAACATGCCATTGTTTCTACCTGATGTGTGAGGTTACTAGTTTTTTATATGAATATAATATATATGATGTCTGGTCCAGTATAACATTTATGTCAAAACAACATCACCAAAAGTGACATTTACCACTATCAAATTCAACAAATACCTCAGACACCAGCAGCATTAAACCACTACATTGTTAATCTTAATTCAGTTAAAACACAGCATTTACTAACAAGGTATTTTAGTAATAAAAAGTATTTGAGTTGAATGATAAAATAACTACACAGTAATTAAAAATAAACAGTAATAAAGCACTGATAAGCCACACTAATGGTGATTCTATAGAAAACCATTACCATTACTAGCCAACAAATGTTTGTAGGTTTCAGATCCATTTAGCACACGGTGATGAATGACAAAGGCCAGTGGAGGGGCCATAATGGCGTCCTTGCTTGCCCGAAACTACTCCATCTGATGGGGAGATCGCCACATAATGAGGAAATAATGACTCGATTAACTTCCAATTGGACAGGAAGTGGAAGGGCCGTGTTAGTGTGCTGCTTGGAGGAGGGAAGTTATTCAGCGTGTGACACCAAAGATTTCTCAGCCCTCTTTATCCATGTTGCCATTACTCACATAAAAGGACCCAGGGCAACTGTTCACTCCACTACCACAACTCTTTCACACTGGACTTTAGTTGTAGTTAACCACAACGCAAATGAGTGAAAATGACCCAGGCCTGTGTCCTGTCATTGGTGTCAAGAAAACAAAAAAGAGCATGTAAGTATCTGTAAGTAGGCTATCTGTTATTAACAGGTAGTGTCGTGATAAGCTTATTTTCTGTTCTCATGATTTTAAAATGTACTCTTTTTAATATTGCATAAATTCATTCAGCCTCTGCTAGAGCAATGAAAATTGTTTTAATTATTTTCCATGCTGGCCAGACAGACTGATAATTTATTGATTGAAATTATTTAAACGTAGGCATTTTATTGGAGAACTGCAGTAGGAGATGACATTACCTGACTCTGGATGAAAAATTTGAAACAAGGTTGGAATTACAATGAGGTGTTTCTAGATATGTGAAATATTTTGTTTCTAGGGGGGATATAGCCATTCCCTCTGGTATGCAGAGTTTTTTTTTGAATGCATACTGTTTATGTAAACAAAAGGTGCGTAACACTATTAAGGTATGGAGAAAAAAAAACGGAAAAACGTTTAAGGTCTCCTCAACTGCAGCCCCTCAGAGACACCCACAGCAGTGATGCCACGCAGTAGTCTTTACGGAGTAAATGCTTTAGGAGCCGGGGGAAGCTCCATGAAAATAAAGCGAATATCGGTGCACTTAACTAAGCAAATCAAATTCTGTCTATGTCTGTTTTTTTCCCTTATTTGGGTCATTACATTTCTTGGAGTACGGCGCAATACTAATTTCCATAGTGCTGCTGTATTTTGTTCATGGAAAATGGTGGGTGGGCGGGATCGATCGATCGTGAACAGAGGCAGAATTCATTTCAGCAGAGTGGCCCTAGCGGGGCGGCAACGCCGTTGCCTTCGGTGTCTCTGCCCTGACCATCTGCTCAGCTTTAACAGCACTTGTGTACGCAAACCACGCAGGCTAACACAGAATCCAGCTTCCCGCAAAACCCAGTGTTTGCCAGAGTCTTCCACTTAGCTCTGTCTGACCCATGGCTTCCACTCGTGCCAGTGTGGTCTTGTTAACCCACCACCCCACCCTAGGCTGAGCATCTCAGCAGGGAGGTGGTGATATCGATCGGCTGGGATATTGACAACTGATAATTCAGTCCTCCGGACATGCAATCCACTCAGCGGAATCCACTTGATGCTTTTAGAGAAGAAGGTCCTTCATTAATAAGCATAAACCTTTGCAATATTCAGGAGGTAGATTTTACCGGCTGTGATGTGATTCACCTGTGGCCAATTTAACCCAGTAAAAGGGTTAAGATGGTATTAATTATTGAATGGACGAGTCTCTGTTTGGTATTGATAGAAAGCCTGGATGGATAGCCGAGCTGAAGGCCTTCTTAGACCACTTACTCACTCTCTGCAGAGCCATGTTCATTGGTCCATGAAGACAGATGAAAAGGGAACAAGATTAAGATGCAAATGAACTTTGCTGGTACCGTTATATAGCTGCATCATAATTGTTTTATAAGACTTGAGAAATCGGTGATCATAAAGTGTAGCGTTTCTGTCTCAGGTTCTTGATGCATAGGTTTTTTGTGTGATTTGGGGTGAGTATGATAAGCTTGCCCAAAGCTTATGTGGGTGTTGTGGTCAGGACTCAAGAAAGAGGATCCAAATGCAGTGATGCAAGGTAAACGTAACAAAGCTAAGAGACCTTCACCCACAGCAGAGTGTTTACTGTAGCAGAGTAATAGAGAGGAAGGCAACATATAGAGAGCAGGCTGAAAAGGAGTCTCAAACAGCCAGGGCACAGAATGCAAGGTCAGCAAATACACCCAAGCAGGCAGAAAGAGTGCGGGGAGGAAACAGGGGAGGGGAGGGGAGGGGTGGGGGCGTTATTTCAAACACACGGGGTAAAACTGAAATGTTCACATATACACTATATAGTGCAATGTGTAATTATAAGCCAATGTAACTGGCACACTGTATAGTGAAAGAGGCAACGTTTTAGACAGAGCCTTGGATTAGTGATGAGCCTGGCTAGATTAACTTGAGAGAGTTAGTGGTAAAGCTGCTAATATCAGAGCCCTGTGGCATTGCTTTGAAGGGAGAATGAAGCCATAGGTCTCCTCTATTGGAAGGTTTACCACATACTCTTATGTTCATTTAGCTAGGGCTGCTACTTATCCAGGTTCATGGAATAAGCCCATGGGCAAAAAGGCAAACAGGTAAACTAATTAGACAGGAAACATGTAAAAACACAAAAGGGTAAAACACACACAGAAGAGTTAATCCTGTAGGCAGACAATGACCAAGAAGCAGGAGAGAGCAAATCGGATGATCAGTGGGGCAGTGACAAGACCAAACAGGAACAAACTATAGCACATGGCAAATGAAAACACAAACGAAAGCATTAAAGCATGTGGCAATGTGATTAAAAGCATGGCCAACTGGATGACCAACAGTCTGTGTTCAGGCAAGAGCACTGACATTTCACCCTCTCTGTTATGCTAATTAAAAATGTTCTAAAATATAAAATAGTTCAAATAGTTTTACCAATTAAATTAGGATTGGTGAACAATTTTCTGATGAAAACCTAAGGTTGTCAAAGCAAGTTTAGTGGAAATGCCTAACGAAATTCTAACTAATGCAAAAACATACATGATAAACCATTCGTCCTTCACTGGTTGCATTTTATAAATTGCAAACCAGATGTTAATCCACACTCCTCTTAACCATAAATTCCTTATTGAATTTACTGAATACAAAAACATCTACGCATGGATGGGATGCCAGCCACTGTTGTGCAGTCTGAAATGCAATGTCTTGTCCATTATAAACCCTTATACTGGAACCGTAGCTGAACATGAAAAGACATTCAAAGAAGCCCAAGAATATATAAATAATTCACACAGCAAAGGCCGCTCAAACAACATTGTACCATTATTGAAACCACTAAATTCTGGGGTAGAACCAAAGGATTTACGAGTGTTCGCTGTGTGGATCTGTAGGGCAGCATTTTCCCCTCGTACGCCTGCCTGACATGGTCACATAGTTCAGTATATTTTCTACATTTCCACTCTTTGTCCACAGTCCGGGGCCAGAAATAGCCGGGTAATGAGCCCCTGTTTGCCCTCTGCGCTGACCGGCCCCACGTGGCGCCGGCAGCCACCAGGGTTGGGAGGTCGGCTGGACAGTATGGTGATGAGCAGAGGGGGGTCGGGACCAGCGCTGTTCCCACTGAGGCAGAAGCTGATGAGTACAGGAAGTGACACGGAGGAAGTGGCTGTGCCAAACAGACGGCACATCGCAGTCAGCAGCCATCTCCCCTCGCTGTCTCCGTCTGCTGCCCTTTTACTGTCACCTACACCGCAACATTAGAGTCCGCAACAGTGCTGGTACTGCAGTTTCTAATACTGGTCACATAATCACCACACGTTTTACTGCAATAACAACAACAACAACAACAATGACAACAACAACAAAAATAATAATGATAATAATAATAATAATAATACATTTTTATCACTGTAAGCACCCATTCAGTATATGAAATTGTGTTTATTTATTCTAAATGTTCTGGTAAATCAGTAATTCCAGGGCAATACTTGGCTAAAGAGGAGCAGGATGATCTGTTTGTTGACGCAATCCGCAGCACATCGCCACATGTCCACATGTCAGCGCATTGTGTTTAATGAGCAGCTGAAGGTTGGGTGATAATCCTGCATAATCTGGATTTATAATGACTAATGTCATGACTCATAGCCAGGATGGACTGCAAGAATCGTGACAGATGTCAAGTGGAAGAGCAGTCAGAAAAAGCACTTACCAGCCTCACTCCATTTACCCATCACTTGCCAGCACCCAGTAGCTCTGTTGCATTTCAACCCTATTGTAGAGTAAGACTGAGCCAGACAGCAAAATAAAGAGTCCTTTATAGCCAGAGGTCTCCCTACTGACAAGCACAATGAACTGTGATGGGCTCCTGAATGGAGATCTGTGTAAAGCTGTACTCTCCCACTTGGGTTTTTTTTTTATCAGGCCTCATGTTTAACAGGTCTGTGAAGAGTTACTGCTTCTCTCACCTTGCTTCAAAAACCTTTCAGCCTTTTGTAATATGTGCTTTCTCTGTCTCCCGAGGCAGAGAAACTTCTCAAGTGCTAGTATTTATCACATGGCATATTGTATTCCATTTTATCTTTGAAATCATTCGAACAAGGTTTTTTGATCTATAGGACAAACCCAGAGGAAGAGAAAATCTACAAACAAACACATGAAGAATAAAGTCAGAAAAGAGCTTTACAAACTCAATGCAAATCAATTGGCAAATGAAAAAAAGCAAACAAACCCAAACAGGTCACAAACAACCACACTGACCAAATCCAGTACATACTGCAGCTTACAGCATCACAGCATGCAGCATGTTGGCAACTACACGCAGCCTAAATAGTGTTGCCAACATGCAGTGTAATCATTCAGCATTCACACACAACACAAGACAAAGCACACATTGAACATGCTGCCCTCTGGCTGACTGTCATGGTCTGTAGGTCTTGTGCAGGTCCTCTACCCACCCTGGAGATAATTGGCCACTGGGAAATCGCCCTTTCCATGGCTTAGTGTCACGGTAACGAGGAAGGAGGATAGTGAGGTTGGCGGCAGTGCCTACACAGAGTCACTGGAAAGGAACAACACACACAGGCATACATTATGTCAGTGTAGTCATTAATCTCCTCACAGGAACTCACAGTAACACACACACACACACACACACACACACACACACACACACACACACACACAGGCATATGTATTACAGCATCGTCATCTCTGTATGTTATCAGAGTAACAAACACACTTACTTATCACACTGTAAACATTATCCAAATGTTACTCAAAGTAACACTCAAATACACACACGTACACAAGCGTGCATATCACACGTTTATCATTCTCCCTAGGTTACCCACTATTACACATAGGAAGTAATTATATGGCATGGTGTGTATGAGTTTTATGTTTTTTTTTATTGTTTTGGAGAATATACAAATGCTGATTTTAACATACCAATTTCTTCTCACAAATGACAAGAGTATGTAAATGGGAAAATGAATGAATGAATGAATATTTATGGTTTTTATTTCTACAGTAACAAGTGTTATTCATAAAAAAAGTGTTCTTAGTATTTAACCTGGGGTGTATGCAACCTTTGCGTTGCTGGGCCATTGCCAAATAATTTCTCCTACCGTGACTTTACATCTTAT
>CM050211.1:32783649-32803649 GCA_027475355.1 Coilia nasus
TAATGTAGAGTGTACAGTACATCATGTATTCAATCTTCAAATGGTTGCTGGAGAATGTCTGTGTATTTACTGTATGCAATTATTTGTTGTCATAGGGATCAGTATTTGGATAACTGTATATTTGTGTATATAATGTGATATGTCATGTGATGTTGCATGCTGTATGTCTTTTGCATAGGAACATGCATGTCTTTGTCTTAAACAAGCCACATAGAGATGCAATAAGAGTTTCAGTCCTGACTGACAATTCAGTTCTATCATTTCGCATTGCATTGCATTGTATTGTATTACATTACATTGCACTGCATTATATCGCATCTCATCATACAGTATCATACATCCCCTTAGAGGAAGGAGCTATTCAGCTTGTAAACCCTGGCTTCTCTTGGCCAAAGTGTAGGAGCTCAATATGAAGACAGACAGGTAACAAGCAGAAACACAGCAACAGATCAGGAAAAGAGAAATGCCAGCCCACCTCTGCATTCACCAAACAGATGAGGGGTGCATCGTCTTGAAGTGAGACCTGGTGTCAACAAAGTATGTACATAAACCCCTTGTTTAATGAGAACAGATGCTGATTCTGTACCAAAAACCTTGTACTGTTGAACTACTAAGTGTTCACATCTACTTAAGTCTCTGATCCAGATTCATATTTGCAGATGGGAGAAAAAAAAACATATAGGCCTATAACAAATAAATAAATTCAAGATATGAATATTTGATCTTCATGCCATTGCATTGGGGTATTGTTGGCAGTAGAATGTTGGCAAGGGAAGAAATGGAATCAGACTAAGTATGGTTGTACATGCTTGCAGTAATACATACAATTTTTGTAAGTTTGGAGACGGTGCACATTGTGTATTTGCAAAATGTGGTTGTCATAGGCATCTGTGTTGGTGTATCTGTATACACCTGTGTGTTTACACATGTATATTTTTGTAAATGTGTATAATATGGTACGTTATATGCTTCGAAATGGTGCAAAATTCAAAGGCATTTCCACAAGCCAACAACCTTGTGACAGTGGCCATGATGACGGGCTAGATACACAGGAAACCAGGCTATAGGCCACTGGCAGCCAGAGAGATGAGACTATAGGCCACTGGCAGACAGAAAGACAAGGCCATTCGGGAGGAGGGATAAACAGACAGACTGGCAGATGGGTCTTCAGAATTGTTGTGATGAAGACAGCAGTTCAGACAGACAGGTCAGCAAATCAGAAGAATGGGAAAGCAATTCAAGATCTTAAAAAAAAGAAAAGAAGGGGAAAGACAGTCTTTACAAAACTGTACATGTAAAATGCAAAACACCAAAGCTCCAGCAAAATGAAAAACTAAACATCCAATGTTTGCTTTAAATGGTACAACTCAAAACTACTCATAGTAAATATGTGTGATAAAACATGTTGTGTTTGTCAGGCCAGAGACTTTTACAGTTACAGTCTTGCAGCATATTTTTACTGCGATTAAAAAAACTGGATCCAGGGCTAAGAATTAGCATGTACTTTTGCATATTTGGCCAACAATTCTGTTGTTAAAATAAGCGTCAGCTTTGAAATTGTGTGTGACACGTTAAGGAAAATTTAAAAGGAAAGTGTAAAGGAAAAGTTTCTGGGAGTAGTTTTCACAACCACAACAAGAACAACAACAACTCACACTATGTGGTGTATGTCATAAAAACTAGACTAGCTGTCAGGCTGTGCAGCCACCATGTAGAGTAGCCAGTTACCACATTTCATCCTAAATCAGCTCAATGGCCATGGCAACGCTAACCCCTGTTTTTTTCCACCGCTGATCAATGAGTGTGGCGGCCGCACCGTGATATGAGCAGACTAAATCGACCACATTACAGCGCCGGTCACAGACGCATTTTGTGTTTTTCACAGGGTCCTTGAGGAAGGGTCAGAGCACTCCCATTTGGGAGCGTAATTAAGCCGAGGGGAAGTTTTAGGAAGGTGTCTTATGAGAGTTAGGAGCCTCTGCGTGTCCTGCCCAACCCCCTCCAGCGAGCCCTAGTGTGGCACTCAGCATGCCTCATTCATATGAATGCTTTATGGTACACACTGCACTGGAAAGTAGCAGATTTGTTCATTTGTACACTTTCTTAAAATGTATAGTGCAGGTTAATATTATAACAGATTTGTTTAATTTCCTTGATGGAAATAAACATTTTAACAATCATCCTTCATATTTTATGTTGCGGGGTATCAGAAAATGGAATATAATATGAAAAAGTAAGTTCAACAGTGGTGTAAAACAATTTGCTCCCTCCAGCAATGGTTAATTATTGTGTTTGCAGAGGGTGTGTAAATTCATCCCAAAGAGTACACAGGGTGCATTCGTTCCCCGCTAAGAATAAACCTCGTTTGTGCCAGTGGGTACAGTTTGTTTGACTGAATCGGGCAAATTTCGGGAAAAAGTCTCATGGTAATGTTTAGCCTACAAGCTGCAAGTTAGCTAGCTCAGGTTATGTATAGTAACATTACGTGTAAATGTTCCTTTTCACTCGTGAGACACAGCGACACAAGGCAGTACTCTCTCACCCTCTTTTTCGGTAAAGAGTTACCCTGATAGTGTCAGTCAATTACGAGTACCACAACCGATTCTTTCATACAATCGCTTGTTATCCAGAATTATCGCACTGAAGACCAGTCGACAATCAGAAAGACTGAAGGTGAATTACAACAAGCCACCTCTAAAGCCACCTCTGTAGTTAACTGTTAACTATCCAAGAAAATATCCAAATTCAAGTAATTGTTTTTCATGATTCTCTAGTGGTTTGCTCTCTGTGTGTGCTCAGAGCATCTCTGGTATTTGCATAGTTCTGGCTTCATTATTGTGTGTCTGTATTGGTGTAAAAATGTAAATGAGAAATAGAGTGCATGTCTAGACATTAAATGTTGTCATTATTCTATTGTGGATGGAACTGGAGTGGTTTGTCTTGAATGTTTGTGGAATAAATAGCCATCACTAGGCAGGCCGAGAGGAAGCAGACTATAACCTATGGAGTGGACTCGCCTAATGAGAGTGATGTCATACAGGCCATGAATATGGAAAAACTGTCAAGGACAAATATACGTCTATATTTGTATATATATGTGTGTGTGTGCACGCGTGTATTTTATGAGTGACAGTTAAAACAGAATCAAGGAAGAAGAAAGAAAGAGAGAGAGAGAGAAAGAGTGTGTGTGTGTATGTGTGTGTGTGGGGGTGTGTGTGTGTGTGCATGTCAGGGGGAGGAGTAGATATGTACACACACACACACACACACACACATGTTCACGCGTGTGTTTAATTGAGGTATGCGATGCATGTTTGCCATGTGGATCTGGCAGGCTTAGCAGATCAGAGGGCCAGAGAGAGCTGACCTTCACTGTCAGCCCAACACTGCATACACACATGCCATTCTAAGTTATTCCCACACACACACACACACACACACACACACACACACACACACACACACACACACACACACACACACGCAAACATATGCATGCAATCTCTCCCTCTCCCCTTTTCTCTCTCTCTCGTACACACACACTTACTCTCCCCAACACACAACCCTGATGCAGACAGAACCCACGCCAGCTTCTCCACATGTCCACAGACCCCCGTGCAGAGGGCAGAGCCAAAATGCCAAGGCTATTTATGCCAACCCACAGTTATAAATGATCAACACTTACACGTATAACCTGCATACGTGTTCCACTGGTGCACTCTGCGTGCTCAACAAACTGTTATGGGATGGAGACGACTGAAGACACAGCATACATGTTAATGAGTTGGACAATGAGAAATGATGCTGTCAGTACAAACCAATGCTGTTTTCCGCCAACCAGAAACAAAGTGTAGAGCATCTATAAAAGCACTCCAGCTTTGACACTCGGTTGCCACTGTGGTTAACCTGGAAGCTAGTAAATACCAGGCCTGACTCAATAGGATAGACTGACTGACAGTTTTATGGCCCAGTTCATCTGTGAAGAGCCATCTATGGCCTCTCAGCATTGCTCTGCAGGCGGTATTCCCACTGCCACTTTTATGAGTCCCCCGCTTTCTATAATGCGGTTACACAGTAAGTGTCGCTCAATACTTGATGAATTCATCAACTACAATGCTTTTTTATAGCTCAGAACATGGAGAAATGTACATAAAGTTAAAAGACACATGGCTTTCAAGAGGATTTAGGTGGTGATAGGCTACTTACAGGTGCATTGCTCTCATGACTACATTTTCCATGCAGACACATAATATGAAGTGGGATTATTTGTTGTTGTTGGTTTTGTTGGTTGGTTGTTTGGAATGAAGCCAATTTGTAAAATCAAAGCCAGCGTCAGTGCACTGGAGGTCTGCGGTGGGGTGCTGGTCAGGTGTACTGGTCATGTGTTTGGCCCCAGGCTCCTGGCCCTCGGCCCCCTGACCCACCACCTCCAACCCAGCTGCATCTGCTCCCATGCTCGCCTTTGCTCCCTCTCTCCCACCTCCACACCATGACCCCTGCATGGGCTGCAGGCTGAGCCAGAGAGTTAGCCTCACCTCGGGCCGGGCTGCCGTTTATTAAGATCCACCAGCCACTGCCTGATTAATGGAGGTGCATGTATCAGTGTAAGTGCTTTCTACCTCCTACATTTCCCCCACTCTTCCTTTCTCTCAATCTCTCTCTCTTTTTCTCTTTCTCTCTAGTACTACTTTCTCTCACTGACCCCCTCCCGCTCTCTTACTTTCTCTCTCTCTCTCTCTCTGTTTTCACGCTCTCTCTCTTCTTTCCTCTCTGGCTCTTTTTCTTTCTATGTCTCCCCCTTTCCCTCCATCACCCTCTCTCACACACCTTTTTTTCTCTTTTACACACATAGGTGACAGGGGTAGTGTTGGGGGTGTGAGGGTTTGAAATGGGGAGGTGGTGTGGAAGTAGGCTGGTGTTTGCTGCTCATCAAAGGCCGGCACACTGCTGTGGTGAGGTGCTGCCTTCTTGTTCAGGCATGTTGTGTCATCGATTTCTAGTAGTGTATACGTGCCCAGTGGATCTTTCCCATGTGTTAGAGAGAGGTGTACGTGTGTGTGTGTGTCTGTGTCTGTGGTATGTGTGTGTGTGGTTGTGTGTGTGTATTGCTGTGTGTGTGTGTCCATGTTTCTGTGTATGTGTGTAGAGATACATGCATGTGTGTGTGTTTGTGTGTGCATGTTACTGTGTGTGTGTGTGTGTGTGTGTGTGTGTATATTCACATGTGTGTTTGAAGCTGTCTGCCTGCTGAAGTGCTGTATGCGACGGCAGCATGTGAACATCATCATCAGACAAGAGGAGATGGGCGTCAGGAGAGGAGGTGTCAACGGGATTAGATGTGTGTGTGTGTGTGTACATGTGCAAGTTGCTGTGTGTGTGTGGATATACATGTGTGTGTGGTGTGTGTGTGGATATACATGTGTGTGTGTGTGTGTGTGTGTGTGTGTGTGTGTGTGTGTGTGTGTGTGTGTGTGTGTGTGCATGGCACTGTGTATGTAAGAGGTGCCAGCGGTATTAGATATGCACGTTCAGCTTTGTGCTCCTTGCCTCTACGGGCCTCTCCAAGCAGATCCTCCAGCCTTACTTCAGATCACTCATTCTCCCCCCTGCTTACAGACACACACACACACACACACACACACATGCACACACACATGCTTGTGCACGCACACATACCCATACATAGAGACACACACACGTTGTTATCTTTGTATTTATCAAAGAGCTTTGAAATTGAACAGGAAAAATTGTTTGTCATACAAATGTTACTACAAAGCCATACTGAGGCAGAGTTTGCCTTCGGCGTGTGTGTGTGTGTGTATGTGTGTGTGTGTGTGGGGGGGGGTATCTGGAACGGCAAACTTGGGAGTATGTATCAAACCCAGAACCTGAAATCAGCTTGTCACTGTCAAGAGACGTCTGCGGTTGTAACTAGCTCCATGTAGTACACGTGTAAAGCCTGCTGGACCGTGCAGGAATCACAGCACGAGAAAGCACATAGGGAAATGCTGCATGAAAGGAGGAAGCAAGGAGGCAAATAGCAAGCAAGGGAGAGGCCAGACACACTGAAAGACAACAAATGAAAGAGAGAGAAAGAGAGAGAGAGAAAAACACCTGACATGTGCCAGCTGTGTGAGCGAGAAAGAGAGAGAGAGAGAGGATGAGAGAAACAAAGACTAGAAAAAAGTGAGGCACATAGAGACAGAGAGAGAAAGAGGGTTTCGACTGTGAAGCGGGTGCAGTATGTTTATCTGTTGTATGTCTGAAATAGAGAGTATCTGCAGTAGGCTGCATATTTATGTATCAGTATATAATATGTATGAAATGTGTGTGTGCGTGTGCGTGTGTGTGTGTGTGTGTGTGCGTGTGTGTGTGTGTGTGTGTGTGCGCGTGTGTGTGTGTGTGTGTGTGTGTGTGAGAGAGAGAGAGAAAGACAGAGAGAGAGAAAGAGAGAAAGCTAGAGTGTGTGTGAGAGTGTGTGTTTTGGACTATGTGTATTGTGTGTGTGTGTATGTGTTTGTGTGGGTGCTTGTGTGAGAGAGTGCCTGTACAGTATATGTGTCATAGGTATATAACGAGGCAGTGAGCTGAGCTGGCCATGAGGGGACATAGGGCATGCAGAGCCGCGGGGCT
Organism: Coilia nasus; assembly: GCA_027475355.1. NCBI lineage: Eukaryota > Metazoa > Chordata > Actinopteri > Clupeiformes > Engraulidae > Coilia > Coilia nasus. The sequence continues at coordinate 32,790,283 of CM050211.1, forward strand.
CAGGGCTGGGATGAGCTGAGCTGGGCGACTGAGACAGTGTGCTCCAGGGACGCCAGGCCCCCCTGCCAGACCGCAGGCTTAGGATAAAGAGCGCTGCTTTGGCTGCACTAATCCCCCTCTGGTCAGATGAGATCCAGCCAGCTAAATGACCAGCCTCTGCTCAGAGCTTTTTAGCCGCCCAGGCCCCAGCAGCCAGCACACACTCTCTCATCGCTCACCGCTCATCAGGCTCTGGGGACCCGCCACACACTTGCCTCACGCCTCTTGCCAGTCTCCAGAGAGCCCAGTGGGGGAGCATCTGACCGGGCACAGAAGCACAGAAGCGCAGGGCTGTCTGTGTGTGTGTGTGTGTGTGTGTGTGTGTGTGTGTGTGTGTGTGTGTGTGTGTGTGTGTGTGTGTGTGTGTGTGTGTGTGTGTGTGTGTGTGTGTGTTTGTGTGTGTGTGTGTGTGTGTGTGTGAGCCTGACCTAAATAAATGAAGGAGCCAAAGCCCAAACAGCAGAGACGCAGGGCAATGTGTCATGCATTGTCAGATGTGGAGAAGGAGAGAGAGAGAGAGAGAGAGAGAGAGAGAGTGAGAGAGAGAGAGAGAGAGAGAGAGAGAAGCTGGTCATCATTTGTCTTTTTCGTTCATGGAGAATGAAAAATTTGGACCTGTTGTGTTTTGGCTGTCCATCCTAGTTTAGAATAGTAGACAAAACCTGTGGATTTGCCTAGACTAAACCCTACACACAGCATGTTGTGTATGCCTCATCGGATCCATGGATAACCTTTGCTGTTGTGCCAGCATAGCTAAAACTTTGCTTTACCAAATGGAAACCTTTACTCCAACAGTATACAGAGATGTGGTGGAAAGGTCTGCACTGAAAATTCACTCACAGGGAGCTGTGACATTAGCCTGATAAACCAGCCCCTCATATTTCATTTCATTTTGTACAGAGGGTCAGGCCGTCATGCTGCATTAAGAAACGATTTCTTCTTGGAGGTGTGGACTCTGCTGAAGTTTAAAACAAGTGGCTCTGCCTTTACCCAATCACTAGTGTCTGGTTGTCATGTATGCAAATAGTCTACCTACGCACTACAATTCACATGTAGCACACAAAGTCAACGCCTTCACTTACGAACACTCCCTCTGTTCACTGATTGGCTCTGATTCACTTGGTCCGAATACATGAATGTCAACGACATGAAATTAAGTATGAGTAGGATGGAAATCGAAAACAGGTTCTTGTTGAGAACAGGTTCCCTGTGTTTCAATTCCTTGGAATCATTTGCCAGTTTTGCAAACGATTCCCTTATCAATTCCAGAGGGCATGACTTACGTCACGTATCTTACGCAAGTTACGCAACATGCGTAGCGACGTGCAGTCAGCACTGATGCTGTTGTATTTATTATTAAACGAGGCTGTTGGCCTCGTTTGACCTCACTGTTGGGGTTGTAAGGTCATGTTCGAAAAAAGAATCAATAAAGAACCGAATCGTTAAGCAGAATCGAAAATGGAATCGGAATTGTAAGAATCGTATCAACTCCCATCCCTACATATGAGGGGCTGGTTTACCAGGCTACTGTGACATAATCTAAAAGCAGTGATTGCAAGATCCTCTGACAAGACTCTGATAAGAGTTGTGGCATAGCAACGTAGGTTGTCCTTGTTTGTTGGCCGATTAAAACAAACACGCAATCCTGGGTATTTATGTGTTTCATACTCAAATATTTACTGTGTAGTGCTTCAACTGTATTCATTTTCTTGTGCCTTGCTGCAATTACATATTTTACCGATCCAGCAGCCTCTTTTCCAGCAGAAAGTCTCTGCTTTAATCTCACACATAAAGTTCACCAGCACGCCCTTGATTGTGGATATTTACCTGACAAATGTCTCAGATGTTTGCTCGCTCTTCGTTTGAAGCCTTCTGCAGAGGTATGTCAAAAATCTGGCTAGTATTTCTCTCACTGTGGATGTGCAGGCCTTTTATCTTGGACTGAATGTAATGAGGCAGCGAGCATCCCGGCACACTGCATTTCCCCCACAAGTGTTTGCCCAACACATCTCGGGAACTTTATGCCAGCTTTTGTGCCTTCTGATTCAAGGGGAGACTCCTGATGCGGCAGAGATTTCATGTTTGATCTCATGCTGCTCTTCTTAAAGAAGCTACATGGCCCTACATATTCATCAGTCGTGGTGGGAGAGAATTATACTTTATCGCTGCACATTGCATTCGTTCTCCCTTGCCTCTCTTCCCCTCTCTCTCGCTCTCTCTCTCTCTCTCTCTCCCTCTCTCTCTCTCTCTGTCTTTCTCTCTGTTTCTCCATGTTAATGGATATTTAATGAGCTCTCCCTGCCCTTGCCCCGTTAAGCTGGCTCGCTATTAAACAAAGTTGCCACAGATCGTCTGCAAACTCAACATCTTGATCAGTCCCCAAGCCTTTGATTTACTTTGCTCTTTTACACAGATTAATAATTTATACTCCTGGTGAATATTTTCCTTTGAAAACAATCACATAAATTGTAAATGTGTATGTGTGTCCCTTGACAAGCTATCATCACATTCAAAATCTACATGTCTTTTTTATAACAAGGGGTTTTACAGTTTGTATTCCCAGTTCTTTTGAATGCTGTCCTGCATTGTATTTATGTGAATGTAAGGCAGCATCAGAAACACTGCTTTATTCCCTGCAAAACAACCCAAACAAGAAAACTGTGAGAAAGGCGGAAACTTTACAGTGGATTCTCACTATAAAAAAATGGAAAGATGTCATATAGAGCAGCTGGGAAGAAATCAATAACAACTGGCCTTGTGAAGAAACTGAATAGAGATATGCTTGTAGTCCACAAGACAGCTGATAATCCACTCAGAGAAATTCATACAGTGCTGTTCAAAATTCGTACAGAAGCTGTTTAGTTGTTTTTGAATTGACTAAGATACAGTATTTGTGTAACACTTTCGTTTAACTATGAAGAACTTGAAATAATTAAATTCACCTCTTGGCATTGCCTGATACTGCTACATGTAATTTATCTAGCCATTTCTCCATAGCCTTTATTAATCATACCCGTTCCTCCACTGACTGTACAGGATGAAACTGTTTTGCATTTATAGCCATTGTCAGCACCCAGTGGAAGCATCTCATTACCCTGTTGTTGGCAGCGCTCCAGCGCTGGAGCAATAATTTGGTTAGTCTGCAAATCCAAATGACATTAACTAAAACACTGACCTCGCCATCAGGGTCACAGTTAAATGGCTTATGCTTGACCTCTGGAATATCCACAGTATTGCTGACAGGCCATATACAGTATTGTATGCCAACTATACAAAACAGTGCAGACAATGGGGCTCAACCACTGTTGCTGCTCCGTATCTGCTTCATTAACATTTCCATCTGGCTGCTGTGCAAACAGAAAGCTCTGTGTTTGTGTTCTTTGATGTGCTTTTTGGAAACACACCCAGCCGAAAAGTCAATCGTGGTTGACAGCCATGAGCATCACCACATGATGCATTTATTTAATAGCAATGAAGCACTTCTTATCAATGAAGCCTCTCACAACCTAACAAAGGCAAATGTTTGTCGAGGTCAGGCTCCCTGGAGTCTGATGTCATGACCTTGGCAGAGCACAGTGTGTTGCATCCTAAATCAGTGTGGCGGGGGGTGTGTGTGTGTATGTGTGTGTGGGGGGGGGGGGTGTTTTTTAGGAAGACAGCCAAGATCTTTTCACCCCGCTGGCCCTGGCAGCGAGTGGTTTAATCTCACGGCCTTATTACTCTCCATATCAAGCCCTGTGTCATCATTTATTCACAGCATGGCACACACATTTGCAGGCACAACAGGATTAATCCCACACTCACAATAGTCACTGGATCTGCATCGCTGAACTGTGGGGTTCGATACAGACTGCAATCACACAAGGGCATAGTGAAGGAGAAAAAGACTATCATAGCTGAAGAGATCAAAGGTGATCGTAGTCTACGAGACATGGTCAAAGAAAGCAGTTGTAAGTAACATCTTTTTAAAGAAAAATACAAATAAGTTTGTAAGAATGTAATAGTGTGATTAATCAATTATTAACATTCAGAACTTCAATTAATTATTTATGGGAACACTTATATACCAAACTGTTGGTAAGTCTCGGTTCCTGTCATCTGAAAATGAAAGGAATCATAATTCTCCTATATTCTGAAAATAGCAATGAAAAACACCCCACCTCCACTGAGCTGGATTAACCAAAGGCGTCTCCGTAATGAGGGAAGAAAGAGAAGTGGGTGACATTAGCATCTAAAACATCTGACACCTGCTGGGTGCTGTTCTGAAAATTAAGGGGGAGGGAAAAAACAGGTAATTTGTGCATGTGTGTTTCTGCTCTTGACTTTAGACTGAATTTCACACTAGAGCACCTGCTCGCTCTCCACCAGTGATTGTCTCTGTATCCTGCCTTAATTGTGGGCAAGAAAAAGCCTCTAATATCCAAAGTTGCCCCTGACACATATTTTCCACAATGAGCTAAACCTGGTGAAGTTAACTTTATACACCTAAAGCACCAGAAATTAAGCATTAGTGTTTCTACCTGTACCGGTTTTACCTGATTGTCACGGTTTTAATGGTCTGTTCTGGGGAAAACAAATCTTCTTTTGGGACACTGACACCCAGATCGCTGCTTATAAGCAAAAAGGTTGATTGGGTTGCCGAAATGTCTCGTTTTTTTGTCAGACATAGGTGGCAACCCTACTAAGCATACAGACAGACAGGCAAGCGGACAGACAAACGCATGACATAATACTTATAACATAACAAACATATATAACAAATATATAAACTTATATCAATATATAAACTTATATAAATATATAAACATTATGTTTTGGCTGTTGGCCATCGACTCCAACATGGTGATCTGCATTGCAGTCAAAAGATATCGGCTTGGCTGGTCTCATTCAACACTGTTTGCTAGTTAAGTAGATAGATCGCGTAGCCAGACGTTTCCCCACAATGGTACTGTGAAGTGTTTGAAGTGTGTCACTGAATATATTACAGTATAACCAGATTGTGTATCAGCAGACAAAATGTGTGTGCATGGCCGGTGTATGAGAGTTAGGTATAAGACTGCGTCACAGAGCTACAGCAGCAAGCTATCCAGTAAGTCAAAAGGTAGCCATGCTTGTTTAGCTTGAATAAGCTCTTCAATTTGCAGGTGTTATCTCATCAAGTCATTGACCTTTGACACAGACGTGAATTAGCTTTTACTCTGACGCTTGTTTTTCTTAGCAATGCATGCGCTGTAGTTTTCACACATAAAGGAATGAAAGTGCTTCAAATGGTTGTCCTTGAGTCTCATCTGCCACTGGTTTCACTCTGTGGAGACATTTTTCATCACTCTCTGCACAATGGCTGTCCATCTTTGCTGCCTTTGCACAGTGTTTCTATTTCCTCAACATAATGTGTCTCATGAACGCTGCTGTTTTAAGAGTCAACAACAGTAAGTGCTTACTGGTTACCACAGACTCAACATGACCGTCACCCAATAACAAGGAAACTATTCTACTAGAGAATCATATGGTACCTCTGGGCTAACGTTTGGAATCAGTGGGCACAAAGGGAGCTCTGGATATTTTGCTCTAATTAGGAAAAGAGGCGTAATCGCCCTCAACCACTAGCGAATGACTATCTAATGCCCTACATCTCAGCAGGCCTAATTAAGGGATCCCCGATACAGCCAGCTGTAAATGATGATCACAAGAGACCAGGGCACCCAGAGGGGTTGGGTTCTTTAAAGGCCACAAGATGTGTGTGTGTGTGTGTGTGTGTGTGTGTGTGTGTGTGTGTGTGTGTGTGTGTGTGTGTGTGTGTGTTAGTGTGTGTGTGTGTTCATGTGTGTGTCTTTGTGGGTGTGTGTGTGGGTGTGGGTGTGTGTGTGTGTTTGTGGGTTTGGGTGTGTGTGTGTGTGTGTGTGCTCATGTGTGGTAATGGCCCTGTATGCCTTGAGTGGGGCCAGCTCAATGGTTGCTAGACTCCTGGATACTTGAAGATGGGGTTTGATCTTTGCTAACAAGTGACTGGAGACTCCTATGTTATTGATATAATAATGCTAGGCCCTAGCACTCTCTCTCTTTCTCTCTCTCTCTCTCTCTCTCTCTCAATTTCTCTGTCTCTCGTTCTCTCTATCTGTCTCCCTTGCTCTCTGCATCTCTCTGTCTTTCGATCTCTCCATCTCCTTTGCTCTCTCTCTCTCTCTGTCTGTCTTGCTCTCTTTCCATCCCTCTTTCTCTGTCTTTCTATCTCTTTATCTCCCTTTCGCTCTCGACCTTGCTGTCTCTCTCCCCCTCTCTCTCTCTATCTGTGTTTATATTTCTGTCTCTCTATATGTGTCTCTATTTCTCTTTGTATCACCCTTACCGTCTCTCTCTTTATCTGTCTATCTGTCTGTCTTTGGCATGCACACTCACACATGTGCACACATATAAACCTCAATGGTAGATCATCAGAGCAGTGTGTTAATAGAAACACCTCGATGTTTGTCTTTTTAAGCCCTATTCATATTGACAGTGTGTGTGTGCCAGTGCGTGTGTGTGTGTGCGTGTGTGTGTGCGTGTGTGTGTGTGCGTGTGTGTGTGTGTGTGCGTGTGTGTGTGTGTGTGTGTGTGTGTGTGTGTGTGTGTGCGCATCTGCATGTGTGCTTGTGTGCGTGTAAGGATGGCTGTAGTGGCTTACAAAGCCTGCTGTGCTGACTGAGATGGCTGCTGAAATGATTCACCATAAACAGATCCCGGTGGCAGAGCAAGGGCACGCGGCCCAGAGGAAAGCTGCCTTCTGTGGAAGCCTGGGGGGGGGGGGGGGGGGGGGGGGGGGCGACTAGGTTAAGGTTTAATGGAGGTGGATGGTGAAGAAGGGGGGGGCGACTAGGTTAAGGTTTAATGGAGGTGGATGGTGAAGAGGGGGGGGGGGGGGGCGACTAGGTTAAGGTTTAATGGAGGTGGATGGTGAAGAAGGGGGGGGGGGGGGGGCGACTAGGTTAAGGTTTAATGGAGGTGGATGGTGAAGAAGGGGGGGGCGACTAGGTTAAGGTTTAATGGAGGTGGATGGTGAAGAGGGGGGGGGGGGGGGGGCGACTAGGTTAAGGTTTAATGGAGGTGGATGGTGAAGAAGGGGGGGGGGGGGGGGCGACTAGGTTAAGGTTTAATGGAGGTGGATGGTGAAGAAGGGGGGGGGGGGGGGGGGCGACTAGGTTAAGGTTTAATGGAGGTGGATGGTGAAGAAGGGGGGGGCGACTAGGTTAAGGTTTAATGGAGGTGGATGGTGAAGAAGGGGGGGGGGGGGGGCGACTAGGTTAAGGTTTAATGGAGGTGGATGGTGAAGAAGGGGGGGGGGGGGGGGCGACTAGGTTAAGGTTTAATGGAGGTGGATGGTGAAGAAGGGGGGGGGGGGGGGGGGGCGACTAGGTTAAGGTTTAATGGAGGTGGATGGTGAAGAAGGGGGGGGCGACTAGGTTAAGGTTTAATGGAGGTGGATGGTGAAGAAGGGGGGGGGGGGGGGGGCGACTAGGTTAAGGTTTAATGGAGGTGGATGGTGAAGAAGGGGGGGGGGGGGGGGCGACTAGGTTAAGGTTTAATGGAGGTGGACGGTGAAGAAGGGGGGGGCGACTAGGTTAAGGTTTAATGGAGGTGGACGGTGAAGAAGGGGGGGGGGGGGGGGGCGACTAGGTTAAGGTTTAATGGAGGTGGACGGTGAAGAAGAAGCGTGTTTAATTACAGTAGCAAGAATGGAGCCATTTCTCCAGTTTGTGTTTGTGCTTGCTGTTTCCTTGCGTCTAAAGGCTCGTGTCCAAATTAGAGCTCAGTAATGGCGTGCTTACCTCGAGCCTCTGGGACCGCCTTTCAACACTAAATACGCAGCTAATTAAAACACTAGTGTGCAAAACACCAAACAAAAGCGACGCGCTGTAAGCTAATGTTGTCTATTAGAGAGTTTAATTTGCACAACAAGGGCCTTCCACAGTGGCCACAAAGCAGTGGGCTTGTCTCTTGTATGCATAATTCCACGGTGGTCTTTCATTTATAGAACTCAACAATTCGAGTCCATCCTGTCAGTATGGGTCTTACAAGACTGAGGCAAAGCCGTGCGTTTGAAAAAAGGGGACGAGCAAAACAAGACACACCACCCCGCCAGTAAAACATGCAGTGAAAGAAAAGCCCTTGGGTTCCCATGAGTCAGCCTAGTGGGCCTGTGATTCTGGAGGGACAAAGTGAACCCGCTTTTGTGTGTGTCTCTCAATGCACTGCTGTGAGGCTGTGTGGCATATGAATGGAGGGTTTTAACCTCCTTTGACTGTCCAAGAAGAATGGAGTGCAACCCGCATCCAAGGCTGTCTCTGCTGTTTCCTTTAGTGCTGTCTGGTCCCCCTAGGTTACTGAAATTGTCCTTTTGAGTAGCTGTACTGTGGTGTTGCTAGCTTTGCATAAAGGTAGTATTTCAGCACAAAACTAGCATTAAGGTACAATTATTGGATTTCAGTAGTTACGCTGGAACACTCAGCAGGGGTTATATGCCTTTTTTTGTTTTTTTGAGTGCACTGAGTAATCTAATGGTTGTGTTTGTGAGCTGAAGTGGAATGCCACGGTTTTAATAATTTATTCAACAATCAGTTGTCCAGTTTGTTGGGATAAGTAGACTTTTAATGGCCCAAATCCACAGGACCACTAGCAGCCTACTCTAGGTTCTCATCTTAACAGCTTGAGGTTGTTCAGTATTAAAAACACAGTTATTGATGTTTGTACAAATCAGATTGCGCCCTTTGCATAAATGATTCATGCCGGCTTAATGAGGACTTATGCGCTTTCCTTAACTCTCATTTGTTTTGCACTTGTGAATACATGTTCAGCATCTTTCAACTGTGTGCTGTTTTAACGTCCTTGGATGCCTTTTTTTGCTGATGTTAATGTGTGCTTGTGTTCCTCTGAGGGAGAGACTCACACTTTCTGCTGCTGTTTGCTGTCTTTTTCCTTTTCTCTGCTTTTTCAAATGCTTGATCTCTGAGTTTGTGATTTCTCAGATCGCCACACACAAAGACCCTCTCATTTCTTCCCTCTCAATTCATCTGCTGCTAACACCCTGTGATCAAACCAATTATTCACAATCAAAGAATTCCCCTTGGATTCGGAAGAGATGCAATTATTGTATTATTCTCTGAAATGGATAGTGAGGATGAGCTGCAGACTGATCGTCAACACTGAACTGAACTGCTCAGCTGAGAAATACTATGTAAATCTCATATCCCAGGCCTGCATTTGCACCCTCCCTACTGTAAGATATTAATCTGAGCTGGGTAAACATCACATTATGTGGATTTCTCCAAAAGGGTGATATGTGAAATGTGTTCTGTTGATAACAGTGTCAAGGTCATGGACTTATTCCATTTCCATGTGATGAACCTGCAGATATGCACCAGCACTCATCAAACTCTAGACTCATTTGCATGAAAGCGATAATCGTACAGGGAAGATGTTTCCAGCACTGTATACATTGGGACAGCAGTGTTTGCTTCGCTCTCTCTCTCTCTCCCGATCAATCCAAAAAGGCATTTTTTTAATTCTCTGGGTGCCATTCTGGGACTTTCGATTCTGTAGTGCTGCAGTGGAAACACTAGAACGTATAGGTGAGGAGAGGGGTAAGATCGACCCATTCAAATTCAATCCGAGTGCTTCTGCAGAGCCAGCCGGTGGGGCAGAAATGAGAGCTGCAAATAGCGACCCCACCACCTACCCGCCACCCGCACCTACCGCCCCCTTTCTCCAACGACAAAATTGTCTGTGCAGGAAAGTGCCGTCTTTCAATTAAAATTGAATTTACACAGAGATGGCTCTCATGGCGTCTTTGTCTTAACAGCAGCGGTTAAATGTATATTTATGCATATGCAAGCGGTATTGGCGAGCTCAGGCAAGGCTAATCAAATCAGGCCCAGTCTCATTGATTTTTTTTTCTCTTTTTTTTTTGCTTTCTTTTTTTGTGCTAGGCCTAAATTGAAGTCATTTGCATTATGAAATGTATTGCATTCCGTTTTCACATGAGTCAGTGTACCCCCTCTTGCTTGTGTGGATAGAGCAGACCGGAGTGGGCCCCCTAATTGGGAAAGACAATTGCACCGATGTAAAATCCTTAGCCTTTTCATCAGCAATCTCTCCCTCTTCAAAACAATATATATCAAAAAAAACTTTTCTCCCAAGTCCCAACTTTGCAATAGGTTGAAGCCAGTGATCTTTGAAAAAAAAACACAACATCTCCAAAGCTCTTTTGCTGTCATCCTTTCACTGGGGCATTCTGGGTAAAACAATTGAGGGGGGTGGGGGTGGAGAGAGGGACAGAGTGTGCTTTTCTCCTGTTGTCTGTCGACTCTTCTGCAGTACAGCAGGCCTTTACAGAGTCAGAGAGCTTGGGCTGGTCCTCAGGTCATGTGAAATCAAAGGGGAAAAGTACAGAGCGTCTCTTCAGTCTGTCAGCACCGTGGAAACGTGCCGTGTCTGCCCCGTGTGCAGTTATCATGGCTGCCAACCAGCACTGCATGCACCATTCGTCAGGACTTGAAGATTAAAGCTTCATTTAACAGCTCATTAATGTGCCATTGCCACAGCAGATGCTCAGATGTAATAGATGATTAAACATATTCATGTTTGCTATCACCATTATCGCTGTGCATTACATCGATATTTTGAATTAAGGTGTATAGATGTAATTCTGTCAAAGGTGAACGTTAATCTAACACTGTTATAATCTTGTGTGAAAGCTATGGTATACTAATGTAGAAGACTGCATTTTGGCCATCGTTTTGCATTACTAGTGCATCACACAGAATTGCAGACAATTGAAATAGCAAGAGAGGTGACCTACATAGCACTGTGGATTCCTTTGTTGCACTGTGTAAAAGAACAACGTCTGCTCTGAAAAACTTTAGGGTTGTAGTGGTTCAAGGGTAGGCATCTGTAAAGAGCTTTGGAGCCAGCAGAGGTTATGTAATCACTGGCATTTGTTTGTTTGTTAGTTTGTTGTTAGCAACATAACTCAAAAAGTTATGGATGGATTTTGATGAATTTTTTAGGGGGTAGGTCAAAAATGGGCTAACTTAAAAGTGATTCGATTTTGGTGGTGATCTGAGCTGCCCTGGTGGAGGTCTGCATTCTCTGAGTGCTTTTGTAGTTTTAATTGAATTTGAAAACAAAAAACAAAGTGAAAAAATTAGCCATAAATCAATTCATAATCACAAACCGACACATTTATCGAGTTGTATATCTAATTGATTAGGACAGCACAGGTGTTTTTTATATTCCACATGCTGGTATCTTTTTAAATGAGCTTGAATATCTAGGAGATACAGCTTGTAAGATATGGATGTGTGGACAGGTGAAGGCCATGTGCAGTTGTATCCCAAACAAGCTACAGGGCCCACATTTCCATTCATGAAGCTATATCTGCTGATTTATTTAACAAAGAAAAACATGTGAATGCTATCGTTATGTATCTCTCAGGAATCAACCCCTTCACCTCTGTGTTGCTAACATGCTGCCTAATCCCCCGCCTGTTATGCCTTCGTCTCACTGAGAGTCAGATGTGTTGCATGCCATCAAATTTTCATGATTGAAACTGCCGAGCTGATGCATGACAGTTCATGGTTCTCTTGAAAAGGTCCACAATAACAGAACAGGATATGATTTTTTATTTTTATTTATTTTTTTAATTTTAAGATTTTTCATATTCCTACCCAGTATTTGAATCACCATGCTTTCCTCTGGTGTTGTCCACTTTAGGCTCATTTGTATGACCTTCACCATCATTGTCCTGCTGCTCTGCTGGCTGGTGACATGGTGTGTGTGTGTGTGTCTGTGTGTGTGTGTGTGTGTGTGTGTGTGTGTGTGTGTGTGTGTGTGTGTGTGTGTGTACATGGCCGTGTATGCGTGCGCATGTGTGTGTGTTTTTGTTTGTGTGCTCGCATGCCCGTGTGTGTGTGTGTGTGTGTGTGTGTGTGTGTGTGTGTGTGAGAGAGAGAGAGAATGTGTCCAGAAATAGGACCACAGCACTTTCATTGGACGCTTATAGATACTGACATACCGAGTGTATGCACTGCTGCCTGTTTGTGTGAAGTTTAGAGAGAGGGCTCAGGGCACAGGATTGTCAAGTCAAGGCTAGAAGTTTAGTTTAGAATATATACCCCTCACCTAAGAAGCATATTATACTAGTATATCAATCTAATATATTGTGAAATATATATTGATTTGTCTTTTAACATTCCCGAGGACTGGAGTCATGGCTAATAAATGCATTCATGTGTTGTTGTAGTCTGTTCCAATGCTTCTGTCTGTGGAGACTGTGCATGGTACCATCCCCACACACTTCTCCCTGGGCACTGTTGTAATGGCTGGCCCCCACTGACACCTGTGATGGGTTAAATGCACAGGCTGAATTTTGTTGTGTGCAGTGTGTGCTGTGGTGTGCTGTGTGATCACAATGACAAATGGGGTTCACTTTCACCTTTTCACTTCCTTTCAGTGACATTAGTGTGAAGTAATCACCTTCAATGATTACTCCTGGGGCTGTGTGCATCTCGGAGCTAAGAGCTCCATTAGTTAGAGTTCCGTTCAGCTCGGCCAGCCATGAAGGATCCACAGCTGGACAAGTGCAGATGGCCCAGGAGGGAGAACAACTTAGTGGTGTTCGTATAAAAGCAAACAAACATCCACTCCAGATGCTGTACTTAATCCCGCTCCGTAAAGGTATGCCAAGCCTAGCGAGGGCTTCTCTCTCTGCCCATACCTTGCAGCCCTTGTTACAAAAACAGTCTGGCATATTGCTGAATGCGAGGAAATGAGGCATCAGCATGGTGAGGCACAACAACACTTCAGAGAACAAGCCCATAAAACAACCCGGGTGTAATCAACCTTAAAGTGTTGTGCAAACACCAAAATGACACAAAAAATCTTCTTGTTTAAACAATAAGTGATTTGTACCATCTTTCACATTCCTGATCCTTAAAGTCACTACTCTGGAGCGAATGGTTTAGGGGCTGCTGCTTCTGAAATGCTGCTGAGAGAGAGAGAGAGAGAGAGAGAGAGAGAGAGAGAGAGAGAGAGAGAGAGCTGGCTGGCATTGAAAACATAAGCGAGCATCCTGTTTGACACCCTGCTTAATGCCTGTGTGAGAGGGAAAGCGAGGGAAAGCGAGAGGCTGTGAGCATGTGGCTCGCATCCTGGCAGAGCGGGGTGCCTTGTGTGAAGTCACAAAACTCCACAGACTCCACAGCAGGATGTGTGTGTGTGTGTGTGTGTGTGCGTGTGTGTGCCTGTGTGTGTGTGTGTGTGTGTGTGTGTGCGTGTGTGTGCGTGTGTGTGTGTGT
>CM050211.1:32808649-32816149 GCA_027475355.1 Coilia nasus
ACAGTGATTGAGACGGGCAGTGGCGGCGGGCGATAATGAATGCTGACCATCGTGGGGTGGGGTGGGGTGGGGTGGGGTGTGGTGGGGAGGAGAAGGAGAGGTGGGGGAGGGAGGCAGGGAGGAGGGGGGAGGGGGGTTAAATGGGAGGACAGAGCGGTGGTTAGCTCTACCCCAGCAATGACAGAGGATGTTGAGTGGGAGGTCAGTGATTAATTTCGGCCAATGGGACATTAGCCTCAGACCTCAGGCAGTAGTGGGATCGTTGACACTGGTGTGGCGGGAGGGAGCAAGCTCCTGCAGAATGGGTGGACAGCAGCACAGAGTCATATGGCCAGATAAGTGCTCAGCTTTGTGTAAGTAAAAGCCAGCTCGCTAAAGGGTCTCCAAAGACCGCGCCTCAGCCTGTTTTGCTCGTTTTCTCGTTTGTCACAATCTCCTGGTCGGCTTGCTGAAAGCAGATAAGAACGAATCTCTTGACAACCCATACACTATTATCCAACATGGATGGAAAGGGCACTTAAGGAGAAAGAATCGTTGGCATCGAAATGGGCTAATATTTCAGCGCTGCCTGCCTGTATCACAGGACGGAACAATGCGCTGGCTTAGTCAGCCTCATAAAGGAAGATGGTTGAGCTGTAGTTATGTTGTTAGGCTACAGATGCTTTGTACTTACGGAGTGACGCAGAGACAGTCATAATGATAGTGATGGTGTGTGTGTTTGTGTGTGTCTGTGTGGGTGTGTGTTTCTGTGCTTCTGTGTGTTTATGCGCATGAATGCGTGTATTTGTGTGTGTGTCTGTGTGTGTGTGTGTGTGTGTGTGTGTTTATGCACATGGATGTGTGTTTGGGAGGGGGGTACGCGTGGGTGTTTCTGTGTTTCTGTGTGTGGGTGTGTCTGTGTTTGTATGTGTGTGTGTTTATGTGCATGGATGTGTGTTTGTGTGTGTGTGTGTGTTTCTGTGTTTGTTTGTGTGTTTATGCATGAATGTGTGTGTTTCTGCACGTGTGCAAGCGGGTGTTGGTGTGTGTCTGTGTTTGTGTATGTGTGTGCATGTGCATGTGCTAGTGTGTGTGTGTGTGTGTGTGCTTGTGATGATGTTTACCCAGCACATGATGACTCAGGTGTAGCTGCCCACCTGACTGACTGTCACAGCGCATCCTTTATACAATGGAGCATATTTCATTACAGTCATCCGAGAGGAGGGAGGGGGCAAGCAGCAGTGAATCATACTGAATGTGGGTGGGATGGAGGGGGGGGGGGGGGGGGGGGGGGGGGTTAGTGTACAGAGGGGTGGTGTGGGGGAGAGGTGCAATGCTGGACCTTAGATCACAAGACACTAATTCTTCCTAGTCACTGTAGATTGGAGCAGTGGGTCTTGGTGGATGTTGGGGGGGTTTTGTGTGTGTGTGTGCTTGTGTGTGTGTGTGTGTGGTGTGTGCGTGTATATGTGTGTGTGTGTGTGTGTGTTTGTTTGTGTGTGTGTGCGTGTTTGTGTGCGCGTGTGTGTGTGCGTGTGTGTGTGTCTGTGTGTGTGTGTGTGTGTGCGTGTATATATGTGTGTGTGCGTGTGTGTGTGTGTGTGTGATCGGAGATCGGAGCTCACCAAGCAATACTTAGCCTTAAGGTGGCTTTAATTCTAAAGATGGATGTTCCCTCAGAGGGGCTCGCTTCATAGATATTGATCATCTGTGAAAATACCGGGGCAGCCAGTGTATTAGGGATTTGTTCATCATGAGGGTCGGCACACAATGGTTATTGTACTGCTCACACACTGATAACTCCTTCTTGCATCATGCTCGCTTATTCACACAGTGTATGCAATTTGCTCTGCTGTGCGGTAAAATATTGCCAGGCTTACATGGGGGATACAGGTAAAGCAGTAACTACTTTACATCACAATGCTGTTAAGGGATTTTAGAAGTCTCCTGTTAAGGGATTTTAGAAGTCTCCTGTTGAGGGGTTTTAGAAGTCTCGGGTTGAGCTGATTTTCCTTGAGTTTATGTTAGTTTTTTTTTTCCTCTCCAAAATGAGGTCGCTTGAGCTGCCATGCTGATTATTTAAGATCCGGCTTTTCTGGATACGTGTCTCAGCAGTTGTGTCCAAATCCCATTTGTGAAGCCTAATTTTTATGCCACAGGCCCAAACAGTTCCAAATCAGGACAAGAAACTATCCCGAGAATACCTCCACCCAAGCACGGTTTCATTGTTTTACATGGAACAGTGACAGACTGTATCCTGGATGCTTGCTATGGCTACATGCACTACCCAGAAGCCACTGGTTTAGTGCAGCTGAAGCTCCTGGATAGTGCATGAGAGCAGTTTTGATGGTGGGTAGCCAGTGGGGATAGAGGTAGTATCTTTTTTTTTAAAATCCATACCACTAGCTGCCAAGGTCAAACAGTCAATAAGTCAGGAACAAAAAAAAACACACAAAATCACAGATCTAGCCATTATTACTCATATTCACTACCTATTCACTACAAATTCATCCTACAGTATAGAATTAATTATCCTTCCCCATATTTATCAGAACGGGAATGATTGTGGGGATCTTCATGATTAGTGTGAGCAACTACCAGTCTCTTATGCTGTAAGGATGATACTCTTGCTGACCCAGTAATCTTTTTGACTGTGGTTTACCCCAATAACCCCAAGCTCTGCTCCTCAGATGTTCAGTAACACCTCAGTAGCTCAGATTAGCTGGGTAGTGTTTGTCTCAGGTTTAGATGAGGAGTATAGGAGTGTCTGTGTGTCTGTGTGTTTGTGTCTGTGTGTGTGTGTGTTTGTGAGTGTGTTTGGGGGGTGTTTGTCTTTAATTGTTTGTTTTGTAGAAAATTAACATTATTGTTCACTCAAGTGTGTGATCTCTTGCATGTTTTGGTTTTTAACCACGCTTCAAACAGCATGCTAATTATTATTATTTTTACTTCATTTGTTTCTCTTTAAAGAAGTGTGCTATGAATAAAATCAAATGTGACAAAGGAAAACTTCTCTTTGCCCGAAGTGAAGTGGCCATATTTCATGGGCGCTGGTGTTACTACGGCGACCTCTGCCCATGGCAACACAAGTACCTCACCACAAGTGCGTGCTGTGCAGAGTGTGTTTGTGCCCGTGTGCATGTGTGTGTGTGTGTTGTGTGTGTGTGTGCGTGCGTGTGTGTGTGTGTATGCGTGTGTGTGTGTGTGTGTGTGTGTGTGTGTGTGTGTGTGTGTGTGTGTGTGTGTGTGTGTGTGTGTGTGTGATGATGATAAAACAGGGGACTCATTTGCATAGCATTTGCTTACCTCAAGGAGAGCAGTCTATCAATCATTCATCACAAGACCAATCAGAGCAAATGGGGTGGCCATGGCAACACCTGGGACCAATCATTTTGGCAGCAGGCTAAGAAATTCATCAGGGAAAGAGCAAGTATGTCATTCTTCTTCCTGTCATGGCAACCAGTTTGACACTGTAATCCAGCCATGACCTATGTATGTCCATTTTTTCCATCCAGTATATGATCTCTATATGTTGCACTTCCCTGTATATAACCACCACTCTGTATATAACAGTCACGTAGGATTCTCAGAGAGGTCCGGGTGTTGGTGTCAGATGTTAATTCAGTCATTGAAATGTGTACCAACCCGTGTCTCCCTGGATTCCAGAGATGCCAATATGTCATTAGGCAGGAACGCATGGCTGTGTGTTACCTTTTTAAGTGACCTACATTTACGCTTTGGCAAACATCAAATTAGTTCCCCCCTACTCTCATCAACCAGCAGTTAACAGGCAGCCTTAATGGGTTTGACTCTAAATCCAGCCTCGAAGACACCAGATAGTCTTAAGAGCTTCTGGGATAGAACAGATGGATTTATATAGACCTTGATTCGTTATTTATTCCATACACCGCACAGGCATGAACATCAAGGTCTCTGCCAATTAGGCTCCCGCTAGAACAGAAGCAGTGTTTTGACTGAGTTGACAACACATCTTAAAATGATTCACTGGTGGCCGTGTGTGTATATGTGTGTGTGTGTGTATGTGTGTGTGTGTGTGCGTGTGTGTGTGTGTGTGTGTGCAGAGTAGACTCGGGGCGTGTATGTGTGTGTGTGTGCACATGTGTGTGTGTGGTGTGTGCGCGTGTGTGCATGTGTGTGTGTGTGTGTGTGCGTGTGTGTGTGTGGTGTGTGCGCGTGTGTGTGTGAACACAGCTAGGTGTGTGGGTACTAAAAATGGCACGGGAGAGTGAATGATGAAGTGAGTGCAAGAAGTCTGCAGTTTGCAGTTTGTTTTGTGCAGTGATATGGATGAGTGTCTGTAACCCTGTTGCTGGGGTGGTTTTTCCAGATATATTTTAGTCTACAGTTTAGGCCCAGTTCAAGCTATGTGAAGTGTCCTCACCAACCTAATGTCATCGGCCTGATTCACACCAAACACTCATTTTCTGTCCGTATTCATTTAGAATTCATGTTAACAAATTAGACTATTCACACCGCACACATGATCTGAGCGCATTCTGTCACTATACAAACATATTGTACACGGTTACGTGCTGTACACGCTCAAGTCGGTGTGAATCAGGCCATCATATGAATCATGTCAGCCCTGGTACAGTTGGTGACAGGCGTGACAGGATCCCATGACAGGAAGAGGGGGAGGGGCAGAAGAAGGAAACAATGGATGATTGACAGCTACACATGCATATTCTAAGAATGCATACATGCAGTATGTATAGTCATACACAAGAAGGGCATGAGTGCTTTAGTGTGTATGTGTACATGTGTGTATGGAGAGGTGTTTGTGTTACTGTGTGTGGAGGTGCATGCGTGCGTGAGAGTGTATGTGTGGACTGTGTGTGTGTGTGTGTGTGTGTGTGTGTGTGTGTGTGTGTGTGTATGAAGGAGCAGGGGCTATGAGAGTGGATTTGTTTCTGTCTCTGTATGTGCAGAGCATATATCATTTGGGGGTGTGTGTGTGTGTGTGTGGGTGTGTGGGTGTGTGTGGGTGTGTGGGTGTTTGTGTGTGTGCACATATGCATGCATGTGTATGTATATGTGAAAACACACACACCCACATACACACACACACACACACACACACACACACACACACAGGCATGCCTGAGTAGCACAGTATAAACACCAAAATATCCTGAGGGATGAGCTGCATCAGACGGGACCAGTGGCACAGGCAGCGGTGAGAGAACTCCCCCACCGTCCCCCACCTCCTTTCCCCTCCCTCCTTCCCATTCCCTTCGCTGCCTCTCCCTTCCTCCCCCTCTCCTGTACGCTACTCCCCTCTCTCCTCCTCCTCCCCTCTCCTCCTCTCTCCGTCTATGCACTGCTGTGGTCCAGCCAGCCCAAGCCCAGGACGAACTGCTGGTGTTTGGAGCTGGGAAAGAGAGAGGGAGAGTGAGAGAGAAAGAGACAGAGCGAGAGAAAAATAGAGAGAAAAAGAGCGAGAAAGAGACAGAGAGAGAGAGAAGGACAGAAGGGGCCTCGCAGCTCCCTCGGCCCTTAATTATACAGCCATCTGCAGGGACACACGGAGTGCCACCCAGCGCCACTCCTCTCCTCTCCTCTCTCTATCCTCTCCCTTCCTCTTCACTCCTCTCCTCTCCTCTCTCTATCCTCTCTCCTCCTCTCCACTCTTCTCCTTTCCTCTCATCTCCTTTCCCTACCTTTCCTCTCCTCTCTCCTCCTCCCCTCTCTCTACCCTCTCCTCTCCACACCTCTCCTTTCTTCTCCTCTCCTCTCCCCTCCACTCTCCTCTACTCTCTTTTCCTATCCTCTGCCTATGCTCTCCCCTCCTCCTCTCCCCTCCTCTCCTCTCCCTCCTCTCCCCTCCTCTCCACACCTCCCCTCCTCTCCTCTCCTCTCCTCTCCCCTCCTCTCCTCTCCCTCCTCTCCTCTCCTCTCCTCTCCCCTCCTCTCCCCTCCTCTCCTCTCCCTCCTCTCCCCTCCTCTCCACACCTCCCCTCCTCTCCTCTCCTCTCCTCTCCCCTCCTCTCCTCTCCCTCCTCTCCCCTCCTCTCCACACCTCCCCTCCTCTCCTCTCCCCTCCTCTCCTCTCCCTCCTCTCCCCTCCTCTCCACACCTCCCCTCCTCTCCTCTCCTCTCCTCTCCTCTCCTCTCCTCTCCTCTCCCCTCCCCTCCCCTCCTCTCCTCTCCTCTCTCCTCCTCTCCTCTCCTCTCCTCTCTTCTCCCCTCCCCTCCTCTCCTCTCCTCTCCTCTCCTCTCCTCCCCTCTCCTCCCCTCCCCTCCTCTCCTCTCTTCTCCGCTCATCTCCTCTGTACCACCCGGCGATGCTCCTTATCAAGTCCAGCAGATGCTGCCGCCGGCACCACATGCCAGGAGTGGGAGAGAAAAAGGTTTCTATCTCTCCCTCTCTCTCTCTGTCTCTCCTTCTCTCTCTCTCCTTCGCCTCGCCTCACCGGGGCATGCTGGGATATGTTAATGTTAAATAAACGCTTTTTAATGGCGGAGGAGGAGAAAGAGGGGAGGATGCAGGGGATGGAGGAGGGGAGCTCACCGCCGTCGCTCCAGAGTGAGGTGAAACGCGGCTAGCCCTTATCAGCTACAGTCACAGGTGTCTCATGGGATACCATGAGAAACAGCCGCAAGGGCCATCTTCTTCCTCTCTCGCCTCTGAACACGTGTAACTCCCAGAGAAGTTGAAAGTCTCCGGCTGATATCAGTCCTTCTGGAGGAAATTGGCAGTCGTGGTTGACATGGGAATGATGGTGACAGGAGCAGTGACACATTTGCTGTTACAGTATAACCGCAACCTTGTTTGAATGCCATTATCTGTGTGCTCACGTTACGCCTAGCTAAAAATGTGTGATAGCAGGGTCACCAGGTACAACGCCAATTAGCGGTGTCAAAAAAATGGCAAAAATAGGTGACAGAACACACAGCAACCAGGCACAAACAAAAACAACAAGAGCCAAGCAGAACAAAACATCACACCCAGAAAGGGCAGAGTGATACTAATGCTTTATGCTTTTCCAGTTCACAAACACATTAGGCTCTGGGATAAATTCACAGCTCCAGAGATGTAAGTAGTCTGTTAGCACCTGAGGTACTAATTTAGGTTTGAAGTGATTTGTGTGTTTTTTTCTCTCCCTCGAAAAGTTTAATAGGGGCCATGGTAAGCACCTCTTTTGTATTTATATGCATTTCCTCTCCAAGTTGTTTGGTATCAGCGCATCGTCTTCATGATTTTAGACTATTTTTACTCGGTTGTTGTTGCTGCTCGGGTACGTAGGTGGCTGCATTGTATTATTTATGCTTTTTGATTGTGGTTTAATGTAGACCCAAGGTAGAGGGAGGCTGACAGTAGCCTCCGGGTGCTCACTAATATATTACAAACAAGGCCTAGCAGGGGAGTGTTAGCTTTACTCTCACAGAAACACCACATACTCTTAGTCGAACTCCGAAACAAATGCATTACCCTTGTCATAACAGGGAAATGTGTTTGAGGATGTCACTCGACAGCACCACGCTGTAATGCACCACAAA